>JAWNPQ010000334.1:0-26422 GCA_035047465.1 Drosophila sordidula
TTCCCCCTATGTCCTCTCTCTCCTCTGTCTCTCTCTATCTCCTTTGTCTCCCTCTATGTCCTCTCTCTCCTCTGTCTCCTCTCTATCTCCTCTGTCTCCTCTCTCTCCTCTGTCTCCTCTCTATCTCCTCTGTCTCCTCTCTATGTCCTCTCTCTCCTCTGTCTCCTCTCTATTTCCTCTGTCTTCCTCTCTATGTCCTCTCTCTCTCTCTGTCTCCTCTCTATTCCTCTGTCTCCTCTCTATGTCCTCTCTCCCTCTGTCTCTCTCTCTATGTCCTTTCTCTCCCTCTGTCTCCTCTCTGTCTCCTCTGTCTCCTCTGTCTCCTCTCTGTGTCCTCTCTCTCTCTCTGTCTCCTCTCTATCTCCTTTGTCTCCTCTCTATGTCCTCTCTCTCCTCTGTCTCCTCTCATGTCCTCTCTCTCTCCTCTGTCTCTCTCTCTCTGTCCTCTCCCTCCCTCTGTCTCCTCTCTATCTCCTTTGTCTCCTCTCTATGTCCTCTCTCTCTCTGTCTCCTCTCTATTCCTCTCTCTCCTCTGTCTCCTCTCTATGTCCTCTCTCTCTGTCTCCTCTCTATGTCCTCTCTCTCCCTCTCTGTCTCTCTCTCCCTCTCTATCTCCTCTGTCTCCTCTCTATGTCCTCTCTCTCCCTCTGTCTCCTCTCCTCTCTTCTATCTTCTTTGTCTCCCTCTCTATGTCCTCTCCCTCTGTCTCTCTCTTTCTCCTGTGTCTCTCTCTATGTCCTCTCTCTCCTCTGTCTCCCTCTCTATCTCCTCTGTCTCCCTCTCTATTTCCTTCTCTCTCTCTCTTCCTCTCTCTCCCTCTGTCTCTCTCTATGTCCTCTCTCTCCCTCTGTCTCCCTCTCTCTCTCTGTCTCCTCTCTTTCTCTCTCTGTCTCCTCTGTCTCTCTCTCTCTCTGTCCTCTCTCTCTCCTCTGTCTCTCTCTATCTCCCTCTGTCTCCCTCTCTGTCCCTCTGTCTCCTCTCTATCTCCTCTGTCTCCCTCTCTGTCCCTCTCTATCTCCTCTGTCTCCCTCTCTATGTCCTTCTCTGTCTCCTCTCTGTCTCCTCTCTCTGTCCTCTCTCTCCTCTGTCTCCTCTCTATCTCCTCTGTCTCCCTCTCTATGTCCTCTCTCTCCTCTGTCTCCTCTCTGTCTCCTCTCCTCTGTCTCCTCTCTAATGTCCTCTGTCTCTCTGTCTCTCTCTCCTCTGTCTCCCTCTCTATGTCCTCTCTCTCCTCTGTCTCCTCTCTATGTCCTCTCTCTCTGTCTCCCTCTCTATGTCTCTCTCTGTCTCCTCTCTGTCTCCTCTGTCTCCCTCTCTATGTCCTCTCTCTCCTCTGTCTCCCTCTCTATGTCCTCTCTCTCCTCTGTCTCCTCTCTGTTCCTCTGTCTCCTCTCTATGTCCTTTCTCTCCTCTCTATGTCCTCTCTCTCCTCCGTCTCTTTCTCTATCTCCTCTGTCTCCTCTCTATGTCCTCTCTCTCTCCTCTGTCTCCTCTCTATGTCCTCTCTCTCCTCTGTCTCCTCTCTATCTCCTCTGTCTCCTCTCTATGTCCTCTCTCTCTCCTCTGTCTCCTCTCTATGTCCTCTCTCTCCTCTGTCTCCTCTCTATGTCCTCTCTCTCCTCTGTCTCCCTCTCTATCTCCTCTGTCTCCTCTCTATGTCCTCTCTCTCCTCTGTCTCCTCTCTATCTCCTCTGTCTCCCTCTCTATGTCCTCTCTCTCCCTCTGTCTCTCTCTCTATCTCCTCTGTCTCCTCTCTATGTCCTCTCTCTCCCTCTGTCTCCTCTCTATTTCCTCTGTCTCCCTCTCTATGTCCTCTCTCTCTCTCTGTCTCTCTCTCTATCTCCTTTGTCTCCCTCTCTATGTCCTCTCTCTCTCTCTGTCTCCTCTCTATGTCCTCTCTCTCCCTCTGTCTCCTCTCTATTCTCTGTCTCCCTCTCTATCTCCTTTGTCTCCTCTCTATGTCCTCTCTCTCCTCTGTCTCCCTCTCTATCTCCTCTGTCTCCTCTCTATGTCCTCTCTCTCCCCTGTCTCCTCTCTATGTCCTCTCTCTCCTCTGTCTCCCTCTCTATTTCCTCTGTCTCCTCTCATGTCCTTTCTCTCCTCTCTATGTCCTCTCCTCCTCCGTCTCTCTCTCTATCTCCTCTGTCTCCCTCTCTATGTCCTCTCTCTCCTCTGTCTCCTCTCTATGTCCTCTCTCTCCTCTGTCTCCTCTCTATGTCCTCTCTCTCCTCTCTGTCTCCTCTCTACTCTCTCTCTGTCTCCCTCTCTATCTCCTCTGTCTCCTCTCTATGTCCTCTCTCTCCTCTGTCTCCTCTCTATGTCCTCTCTCTCCTCTGTCTCCCTCTCTCCTCTGTCTCCTCTCTATCTCCTTCTGTCTCCCTCTCTATGTCCTCTCTCTCCTCTGTCTCCCTCTCTATCTCCTCTGTCTCCCTCTCTATGTCCTCTCTCTCCTCTGTCTCCCTCTCTATGTCCTCTCTCTCCTCTGTCTCCCTCTCTAATTCCTCTGTCTCCCTCTCTATGTCCTCTCTGTCTCCTCTCTATGTCCTCTCTCTCCTCCGTCTCTCTCTCTATCTCCTCTGTCTCCTCTCTATGTCCTCTCTCTCCTCTGTCTCCTCTCTATGTCCTCTCTCTCCTCTGTCTCCTCTCTAATTCCTCTGTCTCCTCTCTATCTCCTCTGTCTCCTCTCTATGTCCTCTCTCTCCTCTGTCTCCTCTCTATGTCCTCTCTCTCCTCTGTCTCCTCTCTATCTCCTTTGTCTCCTCTCTATGTCCTCTCTCTCCTCTGTCTCCTCTCTATGTCCTCTCTCTCCTCTGTCTCCTCTCTAATTCCTCTGTCTCCCTCTCTATCTCCTCTGTCTCCTCTCTATGTCCTCTCCCTCCTCTGTCTCCTCTCTATCTCCTTCTGTCTCCTCTCTATGTCCTCTCTCTCCTCTGTCTCTCTCTCTATCTCCTCTGTCTCCTCTCTATGTCCTCTCTCTCCTCTGTCTCCCTCTCTATGTCCTCTCTCTCTCTGTCTCCCTCTCTACCTCTGTCTCCTCTCTATCTCCTCTGTCTCCCTCTCTATGTCCTCTCTCTCTCCTCTGTCTCCTCTCTATCTCCTCTGTCTCCCTCTCTATGTCCTCTCTCTCCTCTGTCTCCCTCTCTATGTCCTCTCTCTCCTCTGTCTCCTCTCTCTCCTCTGTCTCCTCTCTATGTCCTTTCTCTCCTCTCTATGTCCTCTCCCTCCTCTGTCTCCTCTCTATCTCCTCTGTCTCCTCTCTATGTCCTCTCTCTCCTCTGTCTCCTCTCTATGTCCTCTCTCTCCTCTGTCTCCTCTCTATGTCCCTCTCTCCTCTGTCTCCCTCTCTATTCCTCTGTCTCCTCTATCTCCTCTGTCTCCTCTCTATGTCCTCTCTCTCCTCTGTCTCCCTCTCTATGTCCTCTCTCTCCTCTGTCTCCTCTCTAATTCCTCTGTCTCCCTCTCTATCTCCTTTGTCTCCTCTCTATGTCCTCTCTCTCCCTGTCTCCTCTCTATCTCCTCTGTCTCCTCTCTATGTCCTCTCTCTCCTCTGTCTCCTCTCTATGTCCTCTCTCTCCTCTGTCTCCTCTCTATCTCCTCTGTCTCCTCTCTATGTCCTTTCTCTCCTCTCTATGTCCTCTCTCTCCTCTGTCTCCTCTCTATCTCCTCTGTCTCCTCTCTATGTCCTCTCTCTCCCTCTGTCTCCTCTCTATGTCCTCTCTCTCCTCTGTCTCCTCTCTTTCCTCTGTCTCCTCTCTATGTCCTCTGTCTCCTCTCTATGTCCTCTCTCTCCTCTGTCTCCTCTCTATGTCCTCTCTCTCCCTCTGTCTCCCTCTCTATCTCCTCTGTCTCCCTCTCTATGTCCTCTCTCTCCTCTGTCTCCTCTCTATGTCCTCTCTCTCCTCTGTCTCCTCTCTATTCCTCTGTCTCCTCTCTATCTCCCTCTGTCTCCTCTCTATGTCCTCTCTCTCCTCTGTCTCCTCTCTATGTCCTCTCTCTCCTCTGTCTCCTCTCTATTCCTCTGTCTCCTCTCCATGTCCTTTCTTTCCTCTCTATGTCCTCTCCCTCCTCCGTCTCTTCTCTATCTCCTCTGTCTCCTCTCTATGTCCTCTCTCTCCCTCTGTCTCCTCTCTATGTCCTCTCTCTCCTCTGTCTCCTCTCTAATTCCTCTGTCTCCTCTCTATCTCCTCTGTCTCCTCTCTATGTCCTCTCTCTCCTCTGTCTCCTCTCTATGTCCTCTCTCTCCTCTGTCTCCTCTCTATTCCTCTGTCTCCCTCTCTATCTCCTCTGTCTCCTCTCTATGTCCTCTCTCTCCTCTGTCTCCTCTCTATCTCCTCTGTCTCCTCTCTATGTCCTCTCTCTCCTCTGTCTCCTCTCTATGTCCTCTCTCCCTCTGTCTCCTCTCTAATTCCTCTGTCTCCTCTCAATGTCCTTTCTCTCCTCTCTATGTCCTCTCCCTCCTCCGTCTCTTCTCTATCTCCTCTGTCTCCTCTCTATGTCCTCTCTCTCCTCTGTCTCCTCTCTATGTCCTCTCTCCTCTGTCTCTCTCTATCTCCTCTGTCTCCCTCTCTATGTCCTCTGTCTCCTCTCTATGTCCTCTCTCTCCTCTGTCTCCTCTCTATGTCCTCTCTCTCCTCTGTCTCCTCTCTATCTCCTCTGTCTCCTCTCTATGTCCTCTCTCTCCTCTGTCTCCTCTCTATGTCCTCTCTCTCCTCTGTCTCCTCTCTATCTCCTCTGTCTCCTCTCTATCTCCTCTGTCTCCTCTCTATGTCCTCTCTCTCCTCTGTCTCCTCTCTATCTCCTCTGTCTCCTCTCTATCTCCTCTGTCTCCTCTCTATGTCCTCTCTCTCCTCTGTCTCCTCTCTATGTCCTCTCTCTCCCTCTGTCTCCTCTCTATTCCTCTGTCTCCTCTCTATCTCCTCTGTCTCCTCTCTATGTCCTCTCTCTCCTCTGTCTCCTCTCTATCTCCTCTGTCTCCTCTCTATGTCCTCTCTCTCCTCTGTCTCCTCTCTATGTCCTCTCTCTCCTCTGTCTCCTCTCTAATTCCTCTGTCTCCTCTCTATCTCCTTTCTCTCCTCTCTATGTCCTCTCTCTCCTCTGTCTCCTCTCTATCTCCTCTGTCTCCTCTCTATGTCCTCTCTCTCCTCTGTCTCCTCTCTATGTCCTCTCTCTCCTCTGTCTCCTCTCTATGTCCTCTCTCTCCTCTGTCTCCTCTCTAATTCCTCTGTCTCTCTCTATCTCCTTTGTCTCCTCTCTATGTCCTCTCTCTCCTCTGTCTCCTCTCTATGTCCTCTCTCTCCTCTGTCTCCTCTCTAATTCCTCTGTCTCCTCTCTATCTCCTTTGTCTCCTCTCTATGTCCTCTCTCTCCTCTGTCTCCTCTCTATCTCCTTTGTCTCCTCTCTATGTCCTCTCTCTCCTCTGTCTCCTCTCTATGTCCTCTCTCTCCTCTGTCTCCTCTCTAATTCCTCTGTCTCCTCTTCATGTCCTTTCTTTCCTCTCTATGTCCTCTGCCTCCTCCGTCTCTTCTCTATCTCCTCTGTCTCCTCTCTATGTCCTCTCTCTCCTCTGTCTCCTCTCTATGTCCTCTCTCTCCTCTGTCTCCTCTCTAATTCCTCTGTCTCCTCTCTATCTCCTCTGTCTCCTCTCTATGTCCTCTCTCTCCTCTGTCTCCTCTCTATGTCCTCTCTCTCCTCTGTCTCCTCTCTATCTCCTTTGTCTCCTCTCTATGTCCTCTCTCTCCTCTGTCTCCTCTCTATGTCCTCTCTCTCCTCTGTCTCCTCTCTAATTCCTCTGTCTCCTCTCTATCTCCTCTGTCTCCTCTCTATGTCCTCTCTCTCCTCTGTCTCCTCTCTATGTCCTCTCTCTCCTCTGTCTCCTCTCTATCTCCTCTGTCTCCTCTCTATGTCCTTTCTCTCCTCTCTATGTCCTCTCTCCTCCCTCCGTCTCTTCTCTATCTCCTCTGTCTCCTCTCTATGTCCTCTCTCTCCTCTGTCTCCTCTCTATGTCCTCTCTCTCCTCTGTCTCCTCTCTAATTCCTCTGTCTCCTCTCTATCTCCTTTGTCTCCTCTCTATGTCCTCTCTCTCCTCTGTCTCCTCTCTATGTCCTCTCTCTCCTCTGTCTCCCTCTCTATTCCTCTGTCTCCCTCTCTATCTCCTCTGTCTCCCTCTCTATGTCCTCTCTCTCCTCTGTCTCCTCTCTATCTCCTCTGTCTCCCTCTCTATGTCCTCTCTCTCCTCTGTCTCCCTCTCTATGTCCTCTCTCTCCTCTGTCTCCTCTCTAATCTCCTCTGTCTCCCTCTCATGTCCTTTCTCTCCTCTCTATGTCCTCTGCCTCCTCCGTCTCTTCTCTATCTCCTCTGTCTCCTCTCTATGTCCTCTCTCTCCTCTGTCTCCTCTCTATGTCCTCTCTCTCCTCTGTCTCCTCTCTAATTCCTCTGTCTCCTCTCTATCTCCTTTGTCTCCTCTCTATGTCCTCTCTCTCCTCTGTCTCCTCTCTATGTCCTCTCTCTCCTCTGTCTCCTCTCTATCTCCTTTGTCTCCTCTCTATGTCCTCTCTCTCCTCTGTCTCCTCTCAATGTCCTTTCTCTCCTCTGTCTCCTCTCTATCTCCTCTGTCTCCTCTCTATCTCCTCTGTCTCCCTCTCTATGTCCTCTCTCTCCCTCTGTCTCCTCTCTATCTCCTCTGTCTCCTCTCTATGTCCTCTCTCTCCTCTGTCTCCTCTCTATGTCCTTTCTCTCCTCTGTCTCCTCTCTAATTCCTCTGTCTCCTCTCTATCTCCTTTGTCTCCTCTCTATGTCCTCTCTCTCCTCTGTCTCCTCTCTATCTCCTCTGTCTCCTCTCTATGTCCTCTCTCTCCTCTGTCTCCTCTCTATGTCCTCTCTCTCCTCTGTCTCCTCTCTAATTCCTCTGTCTCCTCTTCATGTCCTTTCTTTCCTCTCTATGTCCTCTGCCTCCTCCGTCTCTTCTCTATCTCCTCTGTCTCCTCTCTATGTCCTCTCTCTCCTCTGTCTCCTCTCTATGTCCTCTCTCTCCCTCTCTCTCTGTCCTCTCTCTCCTCTGTCTCCTCTCTAATTCCTCTGTCTCCTCTCTATCTCCTTTGTCTCCTCTGTATGTCCTCTCTCTCCTCTGTCTCCTCTCTATGTCCTCTCTCTCCTCTGTCTCCTCTCTAATTCCTCTGTCTCCTCTCTATCTCCTTTGTCTCCTCTCTATGTCCTCTCTCTCCTCTGTCTCCTCTCTGTCTCCTTTGTCTCCTCTCTATGTCCTCTCTCTCCTCTGTCTCCTCTCTATGTCCTCTCTCTCCTCTGTCTCCTCTCTATTTCCTCTGTCTCCCTCTCTCATGTCCTTTCTCTCTCTCTATGTCCTCTGTCTCCTCCGTCTCTTTCTCTATCTCCTCTGTCTCTCTCTCTATGTCCTCTCTCTCCTCTGTCTCCTCTCTATGTCCTCTCTCTCCTCTGTCTCCTCTCTATTTCCTCTGTCTCCTCTCTATCTCCTTTGTCTCCTCTCTATGTCCTCTCTCTCCTCTGTCTCCTCTCTATGTCCTCTCTCTCCTCTGTCTCCTCTCTATCTCCTCTGTCTCCTCTCTATGTCCTCTCTCTCCTCTGTCTCCTCTCTATGTCCTTTCTCTCCTCTGTCTCCCTCTCTATTCCTCTGTCTCCTCTCTATCTCCTTTGTCTCCCTCTCTATGTCCTCTCTCTCCCTCTGTCTCCTCTCTATGTCCTCTCTCTCCTCTGTCTCCTCTCTAATTCCTCTGTCTCCTCTCTATGTCCTTTCTTTCCTCTCTATGTCCTCTCCCTCCTCCGTCTCTTCTCTATCTCCTCTGTCTCCTCTCTATGTCCTCTCTCTCCTCTGTCTCCTCTCTATGTCCTCTCTCTCCTCTGTCTCCTCTCTATTTCCTCTGTCTCCTCTCTATCTCCTTTGTCTCCTCTCTATGTCCTCTCTCTCCTCTGTCTCCTCTCTATGTCCTCTCTCTCCCTCTGTCTCCTCTCTATTTCCTCTGTCTCCTCTCTATGTCCTTTGTCTCCTCTCTATGTCCTCTCTCTCCTCTCTATCTCCTCTGTCTCCTCTCTATGTCCTCTCTCTCCCTCTGTCTCCTCTCTATGTCCTCTCTCTCCTCTGTCTCCTCTCTATTCCTCTGTCTCCTCTCTATCTCCTTTGTCTCCTCTCTATGTCCTCTCTCTCCTCTGTCTCCTCTCTATCTCCTTTGTCTCCTCTCTATGTCCTCTCTCTCCTCTGTCTCCTCTCTATGTCCTCTCTCTCCTCTGTCTCCTCTCTAATTCCTCTGTCTCCTCTCAATGTCCTTTCTTTCCTCTCTATGTCCTCTCCCTCCTCCGTCTCTTCTCTATCTCCTCTGTCTCCTCTCTATGTCCTCTCTCTCCTCTGTCTCCTCTCTATGTCCTCTCTCTCCTCTGTCTCCTCTCTATCTCCTCTGTCTCCTCTCTATCTCCTTTGTCTCCTCTCTATGTCCTCTCTCTCCTCTGTCTCCTCTCTATGTCCTCTCTCTCCTCTGTCTCCTCTCTATTCCTCTGTCTCCTCTCTATCTCCTCTGTCTCCTCTCTATGTCCTCTCTCTCCTCTGTCTCCTCTCTATGTCCTCTCTCTCCCTCTGTCTCCTCTCTATCTCCTCTGTCTCCTCTCTATGTCCTTTGTCTCCTCTCATGTCCTCTCTCTCCTCTGTCTCCTCTCTATGTCCTCTCTCTCCTCTGTCTCCTCTCTATCTCCTCTGTCTCCTCTCTATGTCCTCTCTCTCCTCTGTCTCCTCTCTATGTCCTCTCTCTCCCTCTGTCTCTCTCTTTCCTCTGTCTCCTCTCTATCTCCTTTGTCTCCTCTCTATGTCCTCTCTCTCCTCTGTCTCCCTCTCTATCTCCTTCTGTCTCCCTCTCTATGTCCTCTCTCTCCTCTGTCTCCTCTCTATGTCCTCTCTCTCCTCTGTCTCCTCTCTATCCTCTGTCTCCTCTCATGTCCTCTGTCTCCTCTCTATGTCCTCTCTCTCCTCTGTCTCCTCTCTATCTCCTCTGTCTCCTCTCTATGTCCTCTCTCTCCTCTGTCTCCTCTCTATCTCCTCTGTCTCCTCTCTATCTCCTCTGTCTCCTCTCTATGTCCTCTCTCTCCTCTGTCTCCTCTCTATCTCCTCTGTCTCCCTCTCTATGTCCTCTGTCTCCTCTCTATGTCCTCTCTCTCCTCTGTCTCCTCTCTATCTCCTCTGTCTCCTCTCTATGTCCTCTCTCTCCTCTGTCTCCTCTCTAATTCCTCTGTCTCCTCTCTATCTCCTTTGTCTCCTCTCTATGTCCTCTCTCTCCTCTGTCTCCTCTCTATGTCCTCTCTCTCCTCTGTCTCCTCTCTATTCCTCTGTCTCCTCTCTATCTCCTTTGTCTCCTCTCTATGTCCTCTCTCTCCTCTGTCTCCTCTCTATCTCCTCTGTCTCCTCTCTATGTCCTCTCTCTCCTCTGTCTCCTCTCTATGTCCTCTCTCTCCTCTGTCTCCTCTCTATCTCCTCTGTCTCCTCTCTATGTCCTCTCTCTCCTCTGTCTCCTCTCTATCTCCTCTGTCTCCTCTCAATGTCCTTTCTCTCCTCTCTATGTCCTCTCTCTCCTCTGTCTCCTCTCTATCTCCTCTGTCTCCTCTCTATGTCCTCTCTCTCCTCTGTCTCCTCTCTATCTCCTCTGTCTCCTCTCTATGTCCTCTCTCTCCTCTGTCTCCTCTCTATCTCCTCTGTCTCCTCTCTATGTCCTCTCTCTCCTCTGTCTCCTCTCTATCTCCTCTGTCTCCTCTCTATGTCCTCTCTCTCCTCTGTCTCCTCTCTATGTCCTCTCTCCTCTGTCTCCTCTCTATTTCCTCTGTCTCCTCTATCTCCTCTGTCTCTCTCTCTACTCTCCTCTGTCTCCTCTCTATGTCCTCTCTCTCCTCTGTCTCCTCTCTATTCCTCTGTCTCCTCTCTATCTCCTTTGTCTCCCTCTCTATGTCCTCTCTCCCTCTGTCTCCTCTCTATGTCCTCTCTCTCCCTCTGTCTCCCTCTCTATTCCTCTGTCTCCTCTCATGTCCTTTCTTTCCTCTCTATGTCCTCTCCCTCCTCCGTCTCTCTCTCTATCTCCTCTGTCTCCCTCTCTATGTCCCTCTCTCTCCCTCTGTCTCCTCTCTATGTCCTCTCTCCTCTGTCTCCTCTCTAATTCCTCTGTCTCCCTCTCTATCTCCTCTGTCTCCTCTCTATGTCCTCTCTCTCCTCTGTCTCCCTCTCTATGTCCTCTCTCTCCCTCTGTCTCCTCTCTATTCCTCTGTCTCCTCTCTATCTCCTCTGTCTCCTCTCTATGTCCTCTCTCTCCTCTGTCTCCTCTCTATCTCCTCTGTCTCCCTCTCTATGTCCTCTCTCTCCTCTGTCTCCTCTCTATGTCCTCTCTCTCCTCTGTCTCCTCTAATTCCTCTGTCTCCTCTCATGTCCTTCTCCTCTCTATGTCCTCTCTCTCCTCCGTCTCTTCTCTATCTCCTCTGTCTCCTCTCTATGTCCTCTCTCTCCTCTGTCTCCTCTCTATGTCCTCTCTCTCCCTCTGTCTCCTCTCTATTCCTCTGTCTCCTCTCTATCTCCTCTGTCTCCCTCTCTATGTCCTCTCTCTCCCTCTGTCTCCTCTCTATGTCCTCTCTCTCCTCTGTCTCCTCTCTATCTCCTCTGTCTCCCTCTCTATGTCCTCTCTCTCCTCTGTCTCCTCTCTATGTCCTCTCTCTCTCTCTGTCTCCTCTCTATTCCTCTGTCTCCCTCTCTATCTCCTCTGTCTCCTCTCTATGTCCTCTCTCTCCCTCTGTCTCCTCTCTATCTCCTCTGTCTCCCTCTCTATCTCCTTTGTCTCCTCTCTATGTCCTCTCTCTCCTCTGTCTCCCTCTCTATGTCCTTTCTCTCCTCTGTCTCCTCTCTATTCCTCTGTCTCCTCTCTATCTCCTCTGTCTCCTCTCTATGTCCTCTCTCTCCTCTGTCTCCTCTCTATCTCCTCTGTCTCCTCTCTATGTCCTCTCTCTCCTCTGTCTCCTCTCTATGTCCTCTGTCTCCTCTGTCTCCTCTCTATTCCTCTGTCTCCCTCTCATGTCCTTTCTTTCCTCTCTATGTCCTCTCCCTCCTCCGTCTCTTCTCTATCTCCTCTGTCTCCTCTCTATGTCCTCTCTCTCCTCTGTCTCCTCTCTATGTCCTCTCTCTCCTCTGTCTCCTCTCTATGTCCTCTCTCTCCTCTGTCTCCTCTCTTTCCTCTGTCTCCTCTCTATCTCCTCTGTCTCCTCTCTATGTCCTCTCTCTCCTCTGTCTCCTCTCTATGTCCTCTCTCTCCCTCTGTCTCCTCTCTTTCCTCTGTCTCCTCTCTATCTCCTTTGTCTCCCTCTCTATGTCCTCTCTCTCCTCTGTCTCCTCTCTATCTCCTCTGTCTCCTCTCTATGTCCTCTCTCTCCCTCTGTCTCCCTCTCTATGTCCTCTCTCTCCTCTGTCTCCTCTCTAATTCCTCTGTCTCCTCTCTCATGTCCTTTCTCTCCTCTCTATGTCCTCTCCCTCCTCCGTCTCTTCTCTATCTCCTCTGTCTCCTCTCTATGTCCCTCTCTCTCCTCTGTCTCCTCTCTATGTCCTCTCTCTCCTCTGTCTCCTCTCTATCTCCTCTGTCTCCTCTCTATGTCCTCTGTCTCCTCTCTATGTCCTCTCTCTCCTCTGTCTCCCTCTCTATGTCCTCTCTCTCCTCTGTCTCTCTCTCTATCTCCTCTGTCTCCCTCTCTATGTCCTCTCTCTCCTCTGTCTCCTCTCTATGTCCTTTCTCTCCCTCTGTCTCCTCTCTTATCTCCTCTGTCTCCTCTCTATCTCCTCTGTCTCCTTCTCTATGTCCTCTCTCTCCTCTGTCTCCTCTCTATGTCCTCTCTCTCCTCTGTCTCCTCTCTAATTCCTCTGTCTCCTCTTCATGTCCTTTCTTTCCTCTCTATGTCCTCTCCCTCCTCCGTCTCTTTCTCTATCTCCTCTCTGTCTCCTCTCTCTCTCCTCTGTCTCCTCTCTATGTCCTCTCTCTCCCTCTGTCTCCTCTCTATTCCTCTGTCTCCTCTCTATCTCCTCTGTCTCCCTCTCTATGTCCTCTCTCTCCTCTGTCTCCTCTCTATGTCCTCTGTCTCCTCTCTGTCTCCTCTCTCATCTCCTCTGTCTCCTCTCTATCTCCTTTGTCTCCTCTCTCTATGTCCTCTCTCTCCCTCTGTCTCCCTCTATCTCCTTTGTCTCCTCTCTATGTCCTCTCTCTCCTCTGTCTCCTCTCTATGTCCTCTCTCTCCTCTGTCTCCCTCTCTATTCCTCTGTCTCCTCTCTATCTCCTTTGTCTCCCTCTCTATGTCCCTCTCTCTCCTCTGTCTCCTCTCTATGTCCTCTCTCTCCCTCTGTCTCCTCTCTATCTCCTCTGTCTCCTCTCTATGTCCTCTCTCTCCTCTGTCTCCTCTCTATGTCCTCTCTCCCTCTGTCTCCTCTCTATCTCTCTGTCTCTCTCTGTCTCCCTCTCTATGTCCTCTCTCTCCTCTGTCTCCTCTCTATCTCCTCTGTCTCCTCTCTATGTCCTCTCTCTCCTCTGTCTCCTCTCTATGTCCTCTCTCTCCTCTGTCTCCTCTCTCTCCTCTGTCTCCTCTCTATGTCCTCTCTCTCCTCTCTATGTCTCTCTTCCTCTGTCTCCTCTCTATGTCCTCTCTCTCCCTCTGTCTCCTCTCTATGTCCTCTCTCTCCTCTGTCTCCTCTCTATTCCTCTGTCTCCTCTCTATCTCCTCTGTCTCCCTCTCTATGTCCTCTCTCTCCTCTGTCTCCCTCTCTATCTCCTCTGTCTCCTCTCTATCTCCTCTGTCTCCTCTCTATGTCCTCTCTCTCCTCTGTCTCCTCTCTATGTCCTCTCTCTCCCTCTGTCTCCCTCTCTATGTCCTCTCTCTCCCTCTGTCTCCTCTCTTTCCTCTGTCTCCTATCTCCTCTGTCTCCCTCTCTATGTCCTCTCTCTCCTCTGTCTCCTCTCTATGTCCTCTCTCTCCTCTGTCTCCCTCTCTATTCCTCTGTCTCCCTCTCTATCTCCTCTGTCTCCCTCTCTATGTCCTCTCTCTCCTCTGTCTCCTCTCTATCTCCTTTGTCTCCTCTCTATGTCCTCTCTCTCCTCTGTCTCCTCTCTCTCTCTCTCGGTCTCTCTCTATCTCCTCTGTCTCCTCTCTATGTCCTCTCTCTCCTCTGTCTCCTCTCTATCTCCTCTGTCTCCTCTCTATGTCCTTTCTCTCCTCTCTATGTCCTCTCTCTCCTCTGTCTCCTTCTCTATCTCCTCTGTCTCCCTCTCTATGTCCTCTCTCTCCTCTGTCTCCCTCTCTATGTCCTCTCTCTCCTCTGTCTCCTCTCTATGTCCTCTCTCTCCCTCTGTCTCCCTCTCTAATTCCTCTGTCTCCTCTCTATCTCCTTTGTCTCCTCTCTATGTCCTCTCTCTCTCCTCTGTCTCCTCTCTATGTCCTCTCTCTCCTCTGTCTCCCTCTCTATCTCCTCTGTCTCCCTCTCTATCTCCTTCTGTCTCCTCTCTATGTCCTCTCTCTCCCTCTGTCTCCTCTCTATCTCCTCTGTCTCCTCTCTATGTCCTCTCTCTCTCTGTCTCCTCTCTATGTCCTCTCTCTCCTCTGTCTCCTCTCTATTTCCTCTGTCTCCCTCTTCATGTCCTTTGTCTCCTCTCTATGTCCTCTCTCTCCTCCGTCTCTCTCTCTATCTCCTCTGTCTCCCTCTATGTCCCTCTCTCCTCTGTCTCCTCTCTATGTCCTCTCTCTCCTCTGTCTCCTCTCTATTCCTCTGTCTCCTCTCTATCTCCTCTGTCTCCCTCTCTATGTCCTCTCTCTCCTCTGTCTCCTCTCTATGTCCTCTCTCTCTCTCTGTCTCCTCTCTATCTCCTCTGTCTCCCTCTCTATGTCCTCTCTCTCCTCTGTCTCCTCTCTATGTCCTTTCTCTCTCTCTGTCTCCTCTCTTTCCTCTGTCTCCTCTCTATCTCCTCTGTCTCCTCTCTATGTCCTCTCTCTCCCTCTGTCTCCTCTCTATGTCCCTCTCTCTCCTCTGTCTCCTCTCTAATTCCTCTGTCTCCTCTCTCATGTCCTTTCTTTCCTCTCTATGTCCTCTCCCTCCTCCGTCTCTCTCTCTATCTCCCTCTGTCTCCCTCTCTATGTCCTCTCTCTCCCTCTGTCTCCTCTCTATGTCCTCTCTCTCCTCTGTCTCCTCTCTAATTCCTCTGTCTCCTCTCTATCTCCTCTGTCTCCTCTCTATGTCCTCTCTCTCCCTCTGTCTCCTCTCTATGTCCTCTCTCTCCTCTGTCTCCTCTCTATCTCCTCTGTCTCCTCTCTATCTCCTCTGTCTCCTCTCTATGTCCTCTCTCTCCTCTGTCTCCTCTCTATCTCCTCTGTCTCCTCTCTATGTCCTCTCTCTCCTCTGTCTCCTCTCTATGTCCTCTCTCTCCTCTGTCTCCCTCTCTATCTCCTCTGTCTCCTCTCTATGTCCTCTCTCCTCTGTCTCTCTCTATGTCCTCTCTCTCCTCTCGTCTCTCTCTCTATCTCCTCTGTCTCCTCTCTATGTCTCTCTCTCTCTCTCTGTCTCCTCTCTATGTCCTCTCTCTCCTCTGTCTCCTCTCTATCTCCTCTGTCTCCTCTCTATGTCCTTTGTCTCCTCTCGATGTCCTCTCTCTCCTCTGTCTCCTCTCTATGTCCTCTCTCTCCTCTGTCTCCTCTCTATCTCCTCTGTCTCCTCTCTATGTCCTCTCTCTCCTCTGTCTCCCTCTCTATGTCCTCTCTCTCCTCTGTCTCCTCTCTATTCCTCTGTCTCTCTCTATCTCCTCTGTCTCCCTCTCTATGTCCTCTCTCTCCCTCTGTCTCCTCTCTATCTCCTCTGTCTCCTCTCTATGTCCTCTCTCTCCTCTGTCTCTCTCTCCTCTGTCTCCTCTCTATGTCCTTTCTCTCCCTCTGTCTCCTCTCTCTCCTCTGTCTCCCTCTCTATCTCCTTTGTCTCCTCTCTATGTCCTCTCTCTCCCTCTGTCTCCTCTCTATCTCCTCTGTCTCCTCTCTATGTCCCTCTCTCTCCTCTGTCTCCTCTCTATGTCCTCTCTCTCCTCTGTCTCCTCTCTAATTCCTCTGTCTCTCTCTCATGTCCTTTCTCTCCTCTCTATGTCCTCTCCCTCCTCCGTCTCTCTCTCTATCTCCTCTGTCTCCCTCTCTATGTCCTCTCTCTCCTCTGTCTCCTCTCTATGTCCTCTCTCTCCTCTGTCTCCCTCTCTATGTCCTCTCTCTCTCCTCTGTCTCCCTCTCTAATTCCTCTGTCTCCTCTCTATCTCCTCTGTCTCCTCTCTATGTCCCTCTCTCTCCTCTGTCTCCTCTCTATGTCCTCTCTCTCCTCTGTCTCCTCTCTATCTCCTCTGTCTCCTCTCTATCTCCTTCTGTCTCCTCTCTATGTCCTCTCTCTCCTCTGTCTCCTCTCTATCTCCTTTGTCTCCTCTCTATGTCCTCTCTCTCCTCTGTCTCCTCTCTATGTCCTCTCTCTCCTCTGTCTCCTCTCTAACTCCTCTGTCTCCTCTCAATGTCCTTTCTCTCCTCTCTATGTCCTCTCCCTCCTCCGTCTCTTCTCTATCTCCTCTGTCTCCTCTCTATGTCCTCTCTCTCCTCTGTCTCCTCTCTATGTCCTCTCTCTCCTCTGTCTCCTCTCTAATTCCTCTGTCTCCTCTCTATCTCCTCTGTCTCCCTCTCTATGTCCTCTCTCTCCCTCTGTCTCCTCTCTATGTCCTCTCTCTCCTCTGTCTCCTCTCTATCTCCTCTGTCTCCTCTCTATGTCCTCTCTCTCCTCTGTCTCTCTCTATGTCCTTTCTCTCCTCTGTCTCCTCTCTCATTCCTCTGTCTCCTCTCTATCTCCTCTGTCTCCTCTCTATGTCCTCTCTCTCCCTCTGTCTCCTCTCTATGTCCTCTCTCTCCCTCTGTCTCCTCTCTCTCCTCTGTCTCCTCTCTATGTCCTTTCTTTCCTCTCTATGTCCTCTCTCCTCCTCTGTCTCTCTCTCTATCTCCTCTGTCTCTCTCTATGTCTCTCTCTCTCCTCTGTCTCCCTCTCTATGTCCTCTCTCTCCTCTGTCTCCCTCTCTATCTCCTCTGTCTCCTCTCTATCTCCTCTGTCTCCTCTCTATGTCCTCTCTCTCCTCTGTCTCCTCTCTATGTCCTCTCTCTCCTCTGTCTCCTCTCTAATTCCTCTGTCTCCACTCTATCTCCTCTGTCTCCTGTCTATGTCCTCTCTCTCCTCTGTCTCCTCTCAATCTCCTCTGTCTCCCTCTCTATGTCCTCTCTCTCCCTCTGTCTCCCTCTCTATGTCCTCTCTCTCCCTCTGTCTCTCTCTCTATCTCTCTGTCTCCTCTCTATCTCCTCTGTCTCCTCTCTATGTCCTCTCTCTCCTCTGTCTCCCTCTCTATCTCCTCTGTCTCCCTCTCTATGTCCCTCTCTCTCCTCTGTCTCTCTCTCTATGTCCTCTCTCTCCCTCTGTCTCCTCTCTATTCCTCTGTCTCCCTCTCTATGTCCTTTCTTTCCTCTCTATGTCCCTCTCTCTCTCTGTCTCTCTCTCTATCTCCTCTGTCTCCTCTCTATGTCCTCTCTCTCCCTCTGTCTCCTCTCTATGTCCTCTCTCTCCTCTGTCTCCCTCTCTAATTCCTCTGTCTCCTCTCTATCTCCTCTGTCTCCTCTCTATGTCCTCTCTCTCCTCTGTCTCCTCTCTATGTCCTCTCTCTCCTCTGTCTCCTCTCTATTCCTCTGTCTCCTCTCTATCTCCTTTGTCTCCTCTCTATGTCCTCTCTCTCCTCTGTCTCCTCTCTATGTCCTCTCTCTCCCTCTGTCTCCCTCTCTATCCTCTGTCTCCCTCTCTATGTCCTCTGTCTCCTCTCGATGTCCTCTCTCTCCTCTGTCTCCTCTCTATGTCCTCTCTCTCCCTCTGTCTCCTCTCTATCTCCTCTGTCTCCTCTCTATGTCCCTCTCTCTGTCTCCTCTCTATGTCCTTCTCTCCTCTGTCTCTCTCTCCTCTGTCTCTCTCTATCTCCTCTGTCTCCCTCTCTATGTCCTCTCTCTCCTCTGTCTCTCTCTATCTCCTTGTCTCTCTCTGTCTCCTCTCTCTCCTCTGTCTCCCTCTCTATGTCCTCTCTCTCCTCTGTCTCCTCTCTATCTCCTCTGTCTCCTCTCTATGTCCTTTCTCTCCTCTCTATGTCCTCTCTCTCCTCTGTCTCTCTCTCTCTATCTCCTCTGTCTCCCTCTCTATGTCCTCTCTCTCCTCTGTCTCCTCTCTAATTCCTCTGTCTCCTCTCTATCTCCTCTGTCTCCTCTCTATGTCCTCTCTCTCCTCTGTCTCCTCTCTCATTCCTCTGTCTCCTCTCTATCTCCTCTGTCTCCTCTCTATGTCCTCTCTCTCTCCTCTGTCTCCCTCTCTATGTCCTCTCTCTCCCTCTGTCTCCTCTCTATGTCTCTCTCTGTCTCCTCTCTATCTCCTCTGTCTCTCCTCTGTCTCCTTCTCTGTCTCCTCTCTGTCCTCTCTCTCTCTGTCTCTCTCTCTCTCTGTCTCCTCTCTATCTCCTCTGTCTCCTCTCTATGTCCTCTCTCTCCTCTGTCTCCCTCTCTATGTCCTCTCTCTCCTCTGTCTCCTCTCTATGTCCTCTCTCTCCTCTGTCTCCCTCTCTATGTCCTCTCTCTCCCTCTGTCTCTCTCTATCTCCTCTGTCTCCCTCTCTATGTCCTCTCTCTCCTCTGTCTCCCTCTCTATGTCCTCTCTCTCCTCTGTCTCCTCTCTATTCCTCTGTCTCCTCTCTATCTCCTCTGTCTCCCTCTCTATGTCCTCTCTCTCCCTCTGTCTCCCTCTCTATCTCCTCTGTCTCCTCTCTATGTCCTCTCTCTCCTCTCTCTGTCCTCTCTCTCCTCTGTCTCCTCTCTATGTCCTCTCTCTCTCTCTGTCTCCTCTCTATCTCCTCTGTCTCCCTCTCTATGTCCTCTCTCTCCCTCTGTCTCCTCTCTATGTCCTCTCTCTCTCTCTGTCTCCTCTCTCATTCCTCTGTCTCCCTCTCATCTCCTTTCTCTCCTCTCTATGTCCTCTCCCTCCTCCGTCTCTCTCTCTATCTCCTCTGTCTCCTCTCTATGTCCTCTCTCTCCTCTGTCTCCCTCTCTATGTCCTCTCTCTCCTCTGTCTCCTCTCTATTCCTCTGTCTCCTCTCTATCTCCTTTGTCTCCTCTCTATGTCCCTCTCTCCCTCTGTCTCCTCTCTATCTCCTCTGTCTCCCTCTCTATGTCCTCTCTCTCCTCTGTCTCCCTCTCTATGTCCTCTCTCTCCTCTGTCTCCTCTCTATTCCTCTGTCTCCTCTCTATCTCCTCTGTCTCCTCTCTATGTCCTCTCTCTCCTCTGTCTCCTCTCTATGTCCTCTCTCTCCTCTGTCTCCTCTCTATCTCCTCTGTCTCCTCTCTATGTCCTCTCTCTCCTCTGTCTCCTCTCTATGTCCTCTCTCTCCTCTGTCTCCTCTCTATCTCTCTCTGTCTCCTCTCATGTCCTTTCTCTCCTCTCTATGTCCTCTCCCTCCTCCGTCTCTTCTCTATCTCCCTCTGTCTCCCTCTCTATGTCTCTCTCTCTCCTCTGTCTCCTCTCTATGTCCTCTCTCTCCTCTGTCTCCTCTCTATCTCCTTCTGTCTCCTCTCTATGTCCTCTCTCTCCTCTGTCTCCTCTCTATGTCCTCTCTCCCTCTGTCTCTCTCTATTCCTCTGTCTCCTCTCTATCTCCTCTGTCTCCTCTCTATGTCCCTCTCTCCTCTGTCTCCTCTCTATGTCCTCTCTCTCCTCTGTCTCCTCTCTATCTCCTCTGTCTCCTCTCTATGTCCTCTCTCTCCTCTGTCTCCCTCTCTATGTCCTCTCTCTCCCTCTGTCTCCCTCTCTAATTCCTCTGTCTCCTCTCTATGTCCTTTCTTTCCTCTCTATGTCCTCTCCCTCCTCCGTCTCTTCTCTATCTCCTCTGTCTCCTCTCTATGTCCTCTCTCTCCTCTGTCTCCTCTCTATGTCCTCTCTCTCCCTCTGTCTCTCTCTCTAATTCCTCTGTCTCCCTCTCTATCTCCTCTGTCTCCTCTCTATGTCCTCTCTCTCCCTCTGTCTCCTCTCTATCTCCTCTGTCTCCTCTCTATGTCCTCTCTCTCCTCTGTCTCCTCTCTATGTCCTCTCTCTCTCTCTGTCTCCTCTCTCTCCCTCTGTCTCCTCTCTATCTCCTCTGTCTCCCTCTCTATCTCCCTCTGTCTCCCTCTCTATGTCCTCTCTCTCCCTCTGTCTCCTCTCTATGTCCTCTCTCTCCTCTGTCTCCCTCTCTATCTCCTCTGTCTCCTCTCTATGTCCTCTCTCTCCTCTGTCTCCTCTCTATGTCCTCTCTCTCCTCTGTCTCCTCTCTCTCCTCTGTCTCCTCTCTATCTCCTTTGTCTCCTCTCTATGTCCTCTCTCTCCTCTGTCTCCTCTCTATGTCCTCTCTCTCCCTCTGTCTCCTCTCTACTCCTCTGTCTCCTCTCTATGTCCTTTCTCTCCTCTCTATGTCCTCTCTCCTCTGTCTCTCTCTATCTCCTCTGTCTCCTCTCTATGTCCTTTCTCTCCTCAGTCTCCTCTCTATGTCCTCTCTCTCCCTCTGTCTCCTCTCTATTCCTCTGTCTCCTCTCTATCTCCTCTGTCTCCTCTCTATGTCCTCTCTCTCCTCTGTCTCTCTCTCTATCTCTCTCTGTCTCTCTCTCTCCTCTGTCTCCTCTCTATCTCCTCTGTCTCCCTCTCTATGTCCTCTCTCTCCTCTGTCTCCTCTCTATCTCCTCTGTCTCCTCTCTATGTCCTCTCTCTCCTCTGTCTCCCTCTCTATGTCCTCTCTCTCCTCTGTCTCCCTCTCTATTCCTCTGTCTCCTCTCTATCTCCTTTGTCTCCTCTCTATGTCCTCTCTCTCCCTCTGTCTCCTCTCTATCTCCTCTGTCTCCTCTCTATGTCCTCTCTCTCCTCTGTCTCCCTCTCTATGTCCTCTCTCTCCTCTGTCTCCCTCTCTAATTCCTCTGTCTCCCTCTCATGTCCTTTCTTTCCTCTCTATGTCCTCTCCCTCCTCCGTCTCTTCTCTATCTCCTCTGTCTCCTCTCTATGTCCTCTCTCTCCTCTGTCTCCTCTCTATGTCCTCTCTCTCCTCTGTCTCCTCTCTTTCCTCTGTCTCCTCTCTATCTCCTCTGTCTCCTCTCTATGTCCTCTCTCTCCTCTGTCTCCCTCTCTATGTCCTCTCTCTCTCTGTCTCCTCTCTCCTCTGTCTCCTCTCTATCTCCTCTGTCTCCTCTCTATGTCCTCTCTCTCCTCTGTCTCCTCTCTATGTCCTCTCTCTCCTCTGTCTCCTCTCTTTCCTCTGTCTCCTCTCTATCTCCTCTGTCTCCTCTCTATGTCCTCTCTCTCCTCTGTCTCCTCTCTATGTCCTCTCTCTCCTCTGTCTCCTCTCTATCTCCTCTGTCTCCTCTCTATGTCCTCTCTCTCCTCTGTCTCCTCTCTATGTCCTCTCTCTCCCTCTGTCTCCTCTCTCTTTCTCTGTCTCCTCTCTATCTCCTCTGTCTCCTCTCTATCTCTCTCTCCTCTGTCTCCTCTCTATCTCCTCTGTCTCCTCTCTATGTCCTCTCTCTCCTCTGTCTCCTCTCTATGTCCTCTCTCTCCTCTGTCTCCTCTCTAATTCCTCTGTCTCCTCTCTATGTCCTTTCTCTCCTCTCTATGTCCTCTCCCTCCTCCGTCTCTTCTCTATCTCCTCTGTCTCCTCTCTATGTCCTCTCTCTCCTCTGTCTCCCTCTCTGTCTCTCTGTCTCCTCTCTATCTCCTCTGTCTCCTCTCTATGTCCCTCTCTCTCCTCTGTCTCCCTCTCTATTCCTCTGTCTCTCTCTATCTCCTCTGTCTCCTCTCTATGTCCTCTCTCTCCTCTGTCTCTCTCTATGTCCTCTCTCTCTCCTCTGTCTCCCTCTCTGTGTCCTCTCTCTCCTCTGTCTCCCTCTCTCTGTCTCTCTCTCTGTCTCCCTCTCTATGTCCTCTCTCTCCTCTGTCTCCTCTCTATCTCCTCTGTCTCCTCTCTATCTCCTCTGTCTCCTCTCTATGTCCTCTCTCTCTCCTCTGTCTCTCTCTATGTCCTCTCTTCCTCTGTCTCTCTCTCCTCTCTCTCTCTGTCTCCTCTCTATGTCCTCTCTCTCCTCTGTCTCCTCTCTATCTCCTTTGTCTCCTCTCTATGTCCTCTCTCTCCTCTGTCTCCTCTCTATGTCCTCTCTCTCCTCTGTCTCCCTCTCTTCCTCTGTCTCCTCTCCATCTCCTCTGTCTCCTCTCTATGTCCTCTCTCTCCTCTGTCTCCTCTCTATCTCCTCTGTCTCCTCTCTATGTCCTCTCTCTCCCTCTGTCCTCTCTGTCCTCTGTCTCCTCTCTATGTCCTCTCTCTCCTCTGTCTCCTCTCTATCTCCTCTGTCTCCTCTCTATGTCCTCTCTCTCCCTCTGTCTCCTCTCTATGTCCTCTCTCTCCCTCTGTCTCCCTCTCTAATTCCTCTGTCTCCTCTCATGTCCTTTCTCTCCTCTCTATGTCCTCTCCCTCCCTCTGTCTCCTCTCTATCTCCTCTGTCTCCCTCTCTATGTCCTCTCTCTCTCTGTCTCCCTCTCTATGTCCTCTCTCTCCCTCTGTCTCCTCTCTATTCCTCTGTCTCCTCTCTATCTCCTCTGTCTCCCTCTCTATGTCCTCTCTCTCCCTCTGTCTCCTCTCTATCTCCCTCTGTCTCCTCTCTATGTCCTCTCTCTCCTCTGTCTCCTCTCTATTCCTCTGTCTCCCTCTCTATCTCCTCTGTCTCCTCTCTATGTCCTCTCTCTCCTCTGTCTCTCTCTATCTCCCTCTGTCTCCTCTCTATGTCCTCTCTCTCCCTCTGTCTCCCTCTCTATCTCCTTTGTCTCCCTCTCTATGTCCCTCTCTCTGTCTCCTCTCTATGTCCTCTCTCTCCTCTGTCTCCTCTCTATTCCTCTGTCTCCTCTCTATCTCCTCTGTCTCCTCTCTATCTCCTCTGTCTCCCTCTCTATGTCCTCTCTCTCCTCTGTCTCCTCTCTATGTCCTCTCTCCTCTGTCTCCTCTCTATGTCCTCTCTCTCCTCTGTCTCCTCTCTATGTCCTCTCTCTCCTCTGTCTCCTCTCTAATTCCTCTGTCTCCTCTCTATGTCCTCTCTCTCCTCTCTATGTCCTCTCTCTCCTCCGTCTCTCTCTCTATCTCCTCTGTCTCCCTCTCTATGTCCTCTCTCTCCTCTGTCTCCCTCTCTATCTCCTCTCTCTCTCTCTATGTCTCTCTCTCTCCTCTGTCTCCTCTCTATCTCCTCTGTCTCCTCTCTATGTCCTCTCTCTCCTCTGTCTCCTCTCTATCTCCTCTGTCTCCTCTCTATGTCCTCTCTCTCCCTCTGTCTCCTCTCTATCTCCCTCTCTCTCTCTCTGTCTCCTCTCTCTCCTCTGTCTCTCTCTCTATCTCCTCTGTCTCCCTCTCTATGTCCTCTCTCTCCTCTGTCTCCTCTCTATCTCCTCTGTCTCCTCTCTATGTCCTCTCTCTCCTCTGTCTCCTCTCTATTTCCTCTCTCTCTCTGTCTCCTCTCTATCTCCTCTGTCTCCTCTCTATCTCCTCTGTCTCCTCTCTATGTCCTCTCTCGTCTCCTCTCTATGTCCTCTCTCTCCTCTGTCTCCTCTCTATCTCCTCTGTCTCCTCTCTATGTCCTCTCTCTCCTCTGTCTCTCTCTATCTCCTCTGTCTCCTCTCTGTGTCCTCTCTCTCCTCTGTCTCCTCTCTATCTCCTCTGTCTCCCTCTCTATGTCCTCTCTCTCCTCTGTCTCCCTCTCTATCTCCTCTGTCTCCTCTCTATGTCCTCTCTCTCCTCTGTCTCCTCTCTCTATCTCCTCTGTCTCCTCTCTTCTCTGTCTCCTCTCATCTCCTCTCTCTCCTCTCTATGTCCTCTCCCTCCTCTGTCTCTTCTCTATCTCCTCTGTCTCCTCTCTATGTCCTCTCTCTCCTCTGTCTCCTCTCTATGTCCTCTCTCTCCTCTGTCTCCTCTCTATCTCCTCTGTCTCCTCTCTATGTCCTCTCTCTCCCTCTGTCTCCTCTCTATCTCCTCTGTCTCCTCTCTATGTCCTCTCTCTCCCTCTGTCTCCTCTCTATGTCCTCTCTCTCCCTCTGTCTCCTCTCTTTCCTCTGTCTCCCTCTCTATCTCCTTTGTCTCCTCTCTATGTCCTCTCTCTCCTCTGTCTCCTCTCTATGTCCTCTCTCTCCCTCTGTCTCCCTCTCTATCTCCTCTGTCTCCTCTCTATGTCCTCTCTCTCTCTGTCTCCCTCTCTATGTCCTCTCTCTCCCTCTGTCTCCTCTCTATCTCCTCTGTCTCCTCTCATGTCCTCTCTCTCCTCTCTATGTCCTCTCTCCTCCCTCCGTCTCTCTCTCTATCTCCTCTGTCTCCCTCTCTATGTCCTCTCTCTCCCTCTGTCTCCTCTCTATGTCCTCTCTCTCCCTCTGTCTCCCTCTCAATCTCCTCTGTCTCCCTCTCTATCTCCTTCTGTCTCCCTCTCTATGTCCTCTCTCTCCTCTGTCTCCTCTCTATTCCTCTGTCTCCTCTCTCTCTCCTCTGTCTCCTCTCTATGTCCTCTCTCCCTCTGTCTCCCTCTCTATCTCCTCTGTCTCCTCTCTATGTCCTCTGTCTCCTCTCTATGTCTCTTCTCTCTCCTCTGTCTCCTCTCTAATTCCTCTGTCTCCTTCATGTCCTTTCTTTCCTCTCTATGTCCTCTCCCTCCTCCGTCTCTTCTCTATCTCTCTGTCTCCCTCTCTATGTCCTCTCTCTCCTCTGTCTCCTCTCTATGTCCTCTCTCTCCTCTGTCTCCTCTCTATCTCCTTTGTCTCCCTCTCTATGTCCTCTCTCCTCTGTCTCCTCTCTATCTCCTTTCTCTCCCTCTGTCTCCTCTCTCTCCTCTGTCTCCTCTCTATCTCCTCTGTCTCCTCTCTATGTCCTCTCTCTCCCTCTGTCTCCTCTCTCTATCTCCTCTGTCTCCTCTCTATGTCCCTCTCTCTCTGTCTCTCTCTATGTCCTCTCTCTCCTCTGTCTCCTCTCTATTCCTCTGTCTCCTCTCTATCTCCCTCTGTCTCCTCTCTATGTCCTCTCTCTCCTCTGTCTCCCTCTCTATGTCCTCTGTCTCCCTCTGTCTCCTCTCTCTCCTCTGTCTCCTCTCTCTCTCCTCTGTCTCCTCTCTATGTCCTCTCTCTCTCTGTCTCCTCTCTGTCTCCTCTGTCTCTCTCTGTCTCTCTCTCTGTCTCTCTCTCTCTGTCTCTCTCTGTCTCCTCTCTGTCTCCTCTCTATGTCCTCTGTCTCCCTCTGTCTCTCTCTCTTCTCCTCTGTCTCCTCTGTCTCCTGTCTCTGTCTCTCTCTCTCTCCCTCTGTCTCCCTCTCTATGTCTCTCTCTCCTCTGTCTCCTCTCTATGTCCTCTGTCTCTCTCTGTCTCTCTCTGTCTCCTCTGTCTCCTCTCTATGTCTCTCTCGTCTCCTCTGTCTCCTCTCTATCTCCTCTGTCTCTCTCTCTCTCTCCTCTGTCTCCTCTCTATTCTCCCCTCTGTTCCTCTGTCTCCTCTCTATGTCCTCTCTCTCCTCTGTCTCCTCTCTATCTCCTTTGTCTCCTCTCTATGTCCTCTCTCTCCTCTGTCTCCTCTCTATGTCCTCTCTCTCCTCTGTCTCCTCTCTAATTCCTCTGTCTCCTCTCTATATCCTTTGTCTCCTCTCGATGTCCTCTCTCTCCTCTGTCTCCTCTCTATGTCCTCTCTCTCCTCTGTCTCCTCTCTATCTCCTTTGTCTCCTCTCTATGTCCTCTCTCTCATCTGTCTCCTCTCAATGTCCTTTCTCTCCTCTGTCTCCTCTCTAATTCATCTGTTTCCTCTCTATCTCCTTTGTCTCCTCTCTATGTCCTCTCTCTCCTCTGTCTCCTCTCTATCTCCTTTGTCTCCTCTCTATGTCCTCTCTCTCCTCTGTCTCCTCTCTATGTCCTCTCTCTCCTCTGTCTCCTCTCTATGTCCTCTCTCTCCTCTGTCTCCCTCTCTATCTCCTTTGTCTCCTCTATGTCCTCTCTCTCCTCTGTCTCCCTCTATGTCCTCTCTCTCCTCTGTCTCCTCTCTATTCCTCTGTCTCCTCTCTATCTCCTTTGTCTCCCTCTCTATGTCCTCTGCCTCCCTCCGTCTCCTCTCTATCTCCTCTGTCTCCCTCTCTATGTCCTCTCTCTCCTCTGTCTCCCTCTCTATCTCCTCTCTGTCTCTCTCTCTATGTCCTCTCTCTCCCTCTGTCTCCCTCTCTATTTCCTTTGTCTCCTCTCTATCTCCTCTTGTCTCCCTCTATCTCCTCTCTCTCCCTCTGTCTCCCTCTCTATGTCCTCTCTCTCCTCTCTATCTCCTTGTCTCTCTCTCTATGTCCTCTCTCTCCTCTGTCTCCTCTCTATCTCCTTTGTCTCCTCTCTATGTCCTCTCTCTCCTCTGTCTCCTCTCTATGTCCTCTCTCTCCTCTGTCTCCTCTCTAATTCCTCTGTCTCCTCTTCCTGTCCTTTCTTTCCTCTCTATGTCCTCTGCCTCCTCCGTCTCTTCTCTATCTCCTCTGTCTCCTCTCTATGTCCTCTCTCTCCTCTGTCTCCTCTCTAATCTCCTCTGTCTCCTCTCTATATCCTTTGTCTCCTCTCTATGTCCTCTCTCTCCTCTGTCTCCTCTCTATGTCCTCTCTCTCCTCTGTCTCCTCTCTATCTCCTTTGTCTCCTCTCTATGTCCTCTCTCTCATCTGTCTCCTCTCAATGTCCTTTCTCTCCTCTGTCTCCTCTCTAATTCATCTGTCTCCTCTCTATCTCCTTTGTCTCCTCTCTATGTCCTCTCTCTCCTCTGTCTCCTCTCTATGTCCTCTCTCTCCTCTGTCTCCTCTCTAATTCCTCTGTCTCCTCTTCATGTCCTTTCTTTCCTCTCTATGTCCTCTGCCTCCTCCGTCTCTTCTCTATCTCCTCTGTCTCCTCTCTATGTCCTCTCTCTCCTCTGTCTCCTCTCTAATTCCGCTGTCTCCTCTCTATATCCTTTGTCTCCTCTCTATGTCCTCTCTCTCCTCTGTCTCCTCTCTATGTCCTCTCTCTCCTCTGTCTCCTCTCTATCTCCTTTGTCTCCTCTCTATGTCCTCTCTCTCCTCTGTCTCCTCTCAATGTCCTTTCTCTCCTCTGTCTCCTCTCTAATTCCTCTGTCTCCTCTCTATCTCCTTTGTCTCCTCTCTATGTCCTCTCTCTCCTCTGTCTCCCTCTCTATGTCCTCTCTCTCCTCTGTCTCCTCTCTATCTCCTTTGTCTCTCTCTATGTCCTCTCTCTCCTCTGTCTCCTCTCAATCTCCTTTCTCTCCCTCTGTCTCCCTCTCTA
>JAWNPQ010000335.1:0-42773 GCA_035047465.1 Drosophila sordidula
GGTGTGCAGATATTTCGTTTGCCCAGAAGTATGCAATGCTTCCTGATAAGCTATCTCCAGGTGGTTTTGTTGCGGGTGGTTGTCTCCGCTAGTTCTTTTGCAGCTGGTGCGAATCAGCTGGTTGTGAACCGCGGTAACCAACACTACTAACAGCTGTTAGAGTGAATGCAACCAGTTGCACAGTTTACTTCGGGAGACGACTGCTATTACTTTTCTATTTTGAGTAGGAAAACAACAGAGCAGAAACGTGGGCAGACAAGCAAAACAAAAACACGTGCGGAGCACTCCAAATGGACGCTTCCACTCCTCTCTCTTGAATGCCGAAGCTGGGGACGCTACGCCTAGGAATCACCGCAGGGATTGCACAGCAAGTACCACGTTGCGATCTAACCAACAGGGCGTGCGCACCTCTTTGCACTCCGTATTAATCACCTCTACTACATTTCTCAGGGAAATTCTCTGGATTTTTGGCAGTTCGCACGGGACAGTTTAAAAACGCGTCCTCCTTGTGTAAAATTTCTCCACTCACCTGTATGTGTATGTGTATGTGTATGTGTATTTTTTTTTATTTTTTAATTCATTTATTGTCCCTATATAGAGTAACCTATCTTATGTATATATTTACAACTAGTATGGGGTTTGATGGGGTATATAGGACGGACGTCCGCGGTACGACTGTGAAGTATTGCTTCGCGGAAGCCATCGCCGATCCTACTCCATCTGTCCTCTCCGCTCTCTTTCCACTCTGCGCAGTTCAGTCATGTCGACTGCCGCAAAGTCGCTGCATGCCTGCCAGTTGGTGCTGCTCTTAAGCATAAGTGGCACGAGGTTTTCCACCGAGATTTCGCTTTTGATGGTTTCCTCCAAACGCTGGCGTTGCACTGTGAAACGCGCACAGTAGAATGTGATGTGCTCGGCATACTCGACGAATTCATCGCCGCACCATGTGCATGTGGCGGCTGCTTCGTGACCGAAGCGGTGTAGGTAGCTGCGGATTTGGGTGAGGTAGAAATTTACCTGGCCATGCATCCTGCTAGTCCACGCATCAATGTTTGGGATGAGGCGGTGTGTCCATCGCCCTTTGGTGGAAGAATGTCTCCATAGTGCGTCATTTGGCCTCGGTGCGCACTGTCTTTTTGCGGGCCGTTGTGTAATCTCGGCCATGCGTCTCCTGGAACACGACTGCATTCTCTGTGGCCAGCTCAGCGAGTGGGGCCACGCCGACTTTTACCAGAGCTCCTTCTTCGGATATGGTTCTGAAGCCGCTGCAGATTCTGATCGCCTCTAGACGATGCGTCGCTACCAGCCCGCGGCTGTAGCTTGGAGATAGGGCGGCTGGCAGCCATATCGGTGCTGCGTAGAGTATAGTTGCTCTGGTGACGCTGGTAAGCAGGATTTTTTTGCACTGTTTCGTGTCTGTATATTTGGCATTATTCGCGACAGGGCTCGATTTGTGTTTGCGGCTTTTTCACTGGCATACGCCAGGTGTTCTCGAAAGCTGAGTCTGGTGTCCAGCATAACTCTCATGTACTTAATGGCTCTCTTGGAGAGGATCATGGTGTTGCCCACTGTGATGGTGGCTGTCTCAACAGACTTCCGGCTGCTGATCAGTACGGCTTCGGTTTTTTGGGGAGCTAGCTCAAGTCCAACAAAAGAGAGCCACTGTTCGATCTTCGCGATGGCTTGATTGCACCTTAGCTCTGCACAATGGAGCTCCTTGGCCACAACCACAACAGCCACATCATTCGCGAAGCCTACTACCTGGACACCGTCAGACAGAACTAGTCGGAAGATGTCGTCGTATATGGCGTTCCACAATATGGGGCCCAGCACTGAGCCTTGAGGTACGCCTCCTGTTATGTGGTGCTCTTCTGTTAGATCACTGTTGTCGTATTTCAGTATCCTGCTCTGGAAGTAGCTGTGTATAATCCGCAGCAGGTATACCGGTACATGGAAGTCTGCTAGGGCTTCCATGATGCAGCTCCACATCGCAGTGTTGAATGCGTTTTTTACATCGATTGTGGCTATCAGACAGTATTCTTTGGAGCCGCCCTTCCATCTGGTTCCAGCGATTGCACTCGTGGCTATGTCCGTAACTTTTTTAATAGCATCCAGTGTGGATCTTGCTTTCCGGAAGCCGTACTGCATTGGGGATAAGTCACCAGCCGCAGTTAGAGCTCTTTCGTAACGGGCACTGATGAGGGCAGATCAGGCAGATTGGTCGATAGGATAATGGCTCGTCAGGAGGTTTGCCGGGCTTCGGTATCAACACTAGGCGCTGGACTTCCCATCGGTTTGGGAAGACACCTTCGCGGAAGCATTTATTGTAGAGCTCCGGGAATACTTCCGGGTGGAGCGCTAGTGCGAGTCTCAGTGCTCGGTTTGGGATACCGTCAGGCCCTAGCGATTTATTCAGCTTCAACCTCCTAGCAGGGTTCATAATTTCTTAATATGTGACTTCCTCTATCGGTGCTGCTATAGTCTCAGCTAGCAACGCGCGGCTGACTCTGTCGGTTCTGCTGGGGAACAAGTGCTCAACGATGGCTTTCAGTGTTGCGGGATCTTCTGGCTGTATGCGTAGGTTGGCGTTGAATCTTTTTGCAACAACCTTATATGCGTTGCCCCACGGGTCGTGGTCTGCCGTATCGCTGAGCTCCAGAAAGTATTTGCGCTTGATTTCCTTTATAGCTCGCTTCAGTTGCTTTCTGCATGCAACAAAAGTTGCTTGTCGTCTCGTATGTTCGGACGTTCCGTGGTAGCGGCGTCTTGCTCTGTTGCATTCCTGAAGAGCCACTGCGATTTGCTCGTTCCACCAATATACCGGGGTGTGGTTGCATTGGTAGCTTCTGCTTCTGCTCATACTGGCGTCGCATGCGCTTTCAAGCTGCAACATTACGTCCTCAGCCATGCGCACCGAGCTTCCTCCAGAATTTGTAATCGCTAGGTGAGCTGGAAATGTCCGTGTATTTAAGGTTCCCTCACGATATCTCTTCCACTGGTGTACTGAGCGCTGACGATTTACCACGCTCTCGCCGACAGAGCACTTGTTGGCGGCGTGATCACTCGCATTATATGCGTCATCGATACTCCAGCGTGACGAGCCGTACAGAGAGCTGCTGACGAAAGTCAAGTCCACTACTGAGCCCACTCCTGCACGGCTAAAAGTGTGTTGCGAGCCGTGGTTGAGGAGCAGGGCTCGCCCCCTGGCATTGGTATACGAGCTGCCCCAATCTACCGCCCACGCGTTGAAATCACCAGCGATGACAAGCGGGTAGCGGCCTCTGGCGTTTGACACTAATAAGTCAAGCCTCTTTGTGAACTCAGAGAGCTGCAGACTGGGAGCCAGGTATACGGAGTAGACCCATATATCTATATTCTGCTCTCTCACCGTTTGTTACAACAGATCCTGCACCTCCGCGCAATGATTCAGGTTGAGCTGGATCAGTTGCATTTTGGTCGGTGCAGGGGTGCTGTGCTGCCGCTCAGGGGGCATCTGGTGCCGCCTGCCTGATGGCTGATATCCGCTCTTGCATTCAGCGGCCTTATGGCCTGCGTCGCCGCAACTGATGCAGCAATTGAATCTGTCAACTGGATTCCTGCATCTATTAGCAGTGTGTCCCATCTCTAGGCATCTGTAGCATCGTTTGCGGGCTTCTTGCATGTGTATGGCACAGCTAGTCCATCCAATCTGAACATTGCGTAGAACACATATCTTGCTCGCCAGGTTCGACGGGACTGAGTACGTGGCCGCTTCCAAGAACGCATAAGAGGGTCGAAGGCTCTTGATCTTGCAGGCATCTTCTGGGATGTTTGCCTATTCAACCAGGGCTGCTACGATCTCCTGCTTATTCACTAATTCGTCGAGGTCTCTGATAGTGAAGTGGGTTTCCTCTGTGATTGAGCGTACTACTGCGCTGTCACCCAACACCAGCTCTATTTCGTCTTTGAGCCTCTGGGTACATTCTAGACCTACTCCTCTTAGTTCGAGCAACAGCTCACCCTTCGCTGTTCGACTAGCCTTGGTCACGTTCTCTCGGATCTCGTTGAGTTTTCCTCTTGCCTTCGCGTGACCATAGATAGCACCTCACTGTAGGACATCACACCGTTTGCGCTTATAACCAGCGCATCGGCCCGTGCCCTTGCTGCTGGTGCTGCCCTTAATGGCTTGGAAGGCTTCTTGGGCTGGACTTTGGTCCATTGTGCTGCTCGTGATGCTGCCACGGTTTGCTCCGTTGGGCCTGCTACGGCGCGCTTATCCACTTTGTTCTTCTTTGAAGGTGTGCCACGTTGACCCGTTTCGTGGTCTCTATGCATTTTGGGTGTAATGACGCTGGCTGTCTTCTCTAACAACTTTGGCGCATGGCTTGCAGCTGTGGGCGACGTCTGCGTGCTTCTCCCCGCGTACTCTTCCGGCTTTCTTGCAGTTGGCAAGGAGACTTGCGTCGACTGTTTTGACGTAATCACGTGCTCGGTGTTGCTTCCCTTCCTCTTGTTGGCATACGCGCAGTAGAATTTTATTGCTTTTGCCAGCTCATAAGAGATGAGCTGGTTTATGTGCCTCTGACCATTGAAGAGCGTATCATAGGCCGTTCAATATGCCACACAGCTCTTCGAATACGTCCTTTGGCTGCTCCAGATCCGGGGATGCTGGCATGGCTCTTGGAGGCGCTTCGTTTTGCACTGGCATTGCCACGGATCCCTGGGGAGGGGATTTCGGCAGCGCCGAGCGACGCACGAAACCTTCCAGCCTCTCAGTGTCTTGGCGCCGCTTGTTTGATTCAATGCTCTAAATACCAGGCTCTACAGGCGAGTCCCTCGGTGGCCAGAGGTTTCACTCGACTCGGCCACCAGAGCCCCGTTTGTATGGGTAACGCTGCAGCGGGGGGGTTGGCAATTAGTCTGTTCCTCGACCTTCAACTCCTTTTTTCTCCCTGGAACCGGTAGTGAGCGCTGAGCCCCTTCCGCTTTCCGTGTTTTAAGAAAGCTGTTATACTTTTTTAAAAACACTTACCTGGTGTGCAGATATTTCGTTTGTCCAGAAGTATGCAATGCTTCCTGACAAGCTATCTCCAGGTGGTTTTGTTGCGGGTGGTTGTCTCCGCTAGTTCTTTTGCAGCTGGTGCGGATCAGCTGGTTGTGAACCGCGGTAACCAACACTACTAACAGCTGTTAGAGTGAATGCAACCAGTTGCACAGTTTACTTCGCGAGACGGCTGCTATTACTTTCCTATTTTAAGTAGGAAAACAACAGAGCAGAAACGTGGGCAAACAAGCAAAGCAAAAACACGCGCGGAGCACTCCAAATGGACGCTTCCACTCCTCTCTCTTGAATGCCGAAGCTGGGGACGCTACGCCTAGGAATCACCGCAGGGATTGTACAGCAAGTACCACGTTGCGATCTAACCAACAGGGCGTGCGCACCTCTTTGCACTCCGTATTAATCACCTCTACTACATTTCTCAGGGAAATTCTCTGGATTTTTGGCAGTTCGCACGGGACAGTTTAAAAACGCGTCCGCCTTGTGTAAACCTTCTCCACTCTCCTGTATGTGTATGTGTATGTGTATGTGTATGTGTATGTGTATGTGTATGTGTATGTGTATGTGTATGTGCATGTGTATATGTATGTGTATGTGTATATGTATTTTTTTTTTTTTTTAAATTCATTTATTGTCCCTATATAGAGTAACCTAGCTTATGTATTTATTTACAACCAGTATTTGGTTTGATGGGGTATATAGGACGGACTTTCGCGGTACGACCGTGAAGTATTGCTTCGCGGAAGCCATCGCCGATCCTACTCCATCTGTCCTCTCAGCTCTCTTTCCACTCTGCACAGTTCTGTCATGACGACTGCCGCAAAGTCGCTGCATGCCTGCCAGTTGGTGCTGCTCTCAAGCATAAGTGGCACGAGGTTTTCCACCGAGATTTCGCTTTTGATGGTTTCCTGCAAACGCTGGTGTTGCACTGTGAAACGCGCACAGTAGAATGGAAATGGAAATGGAACACGACACTGCATTCTCTGTGGCCAGGTCGGCGAGTGGGGCCACGCCGGCTATTACCAGAGCTACTTCATCGGATATGGTTCTAAAGCCGCTGCAGATTCTGATCGCCCCTAGGCGATGCCTCGCTACCAGCCCGCGGCTGTAGCTTGGAGATTGGGCGGCAGGCAGCCATATCGGTGCTGCGTAGAGCATAGATGCTCTGGTGACTCTGGTAAGCAGGATTTTTTTGCACTGTTTTGGTCCCCGTGTATTTGGCATTATTCGCGACAGGGCTCGATTTGTGTTTGCGGCTTTTTCACTGGCATACGCCAGGTGTTCTCGAAAGCTCAGTCTAGTGTCCAGCATAACTTCCATGTACTTAATGGCTCTCTTGGAGAGGATCACGGTGTTGCCCACTGTGATGGTGGCTGTCTCAACAGACTTCCGGCTGCTGATCAGTACGGCTTCGGTTTTTTGGGGAGCTAGCCCAAGTCCAACGGAAGAAAGCCACTGCTCGATCTTCGCGATGGCTTGATTGCATCTTAGCTCTGCATAATGGAGCTCCTTGGCCACAACCACAACTGCCACGTCATACGCGAAGCCTACTACCTGGACACCGTCAGACAAAACTAGTCGGAAGATGTCGTCGTACATTGCGTTCCACAATATGGGGCCCAGCACTGAGCCTTGAGGTACGCCTCCTGTTACGTGGTGCTCTTCTGTTAGCTCACTGTTGTCGTATTTCAGTATCTCTGGAAGTAGCTGTGTATAATCCGCAGCAGGTATACCGGTACATGGAAGTCTGCTAGGGCTCTAGTTTAGTTTTTTGAATCTTTTATTGAATTTATTCTTATAGCTAAAACCGCATAGCTACGCTGCCGGGTACGTCAGCAGCGGAGCGGCTTCATACATATTTTGTCTTATCAGCATAATCGAGAGAGAGAGTGTCTTATGTACTTATTTGTATGTATGTATATTTATGCTGCAATTGGTCAGCGTGAGTCTGCTTACTTAGCGTAGCTCATAAGTGGGCGATCATATTACACGCTCACTTGATAGGGTTTTGTTTGTGCATTGCAACAATGTGTTGCTGATATATTTATGCTTAATCGATGTTATTTATTGGTACAGTGTAACTTTTTTAATAGCATCCAGTGTGGATCTTGCTTTCCGAAAGCCGTACTGCATTGGGGATAAGTCACCAGCCGCAGTTAGAGCTCTTTCGAAACGGGCACTGATGAGGGCAGATCAGGCAGATTGGTCGATAGGATGACGGCTCGTCAGGAGGTTTGCCGGGCTTCGGTATCAACACTAGGCGGTGGAATTTCCATCGGCTTGGGAAGACACCTTCGCGGAAGCATTTATTGTAGAGCTCCGCGAATACTTCCGGGTGGAGCGCTAGTGCGAGTCTCAATGCTCGGTTTGGGATACCGTCAGGCCCTGGCGATTTATTCAGCTTCAACCTCCTAGCACGGATCATAATTTCTTCATATGTGACTTCCTCTATCGGTGCTGCTACAGTCTCAGCTAGCAACGCGCGGCTGACTCTGTCGGTTCTGCTGGGGAACAAGTGCTCAACGATGGCTTTCAGTGTTGCGGGATCTTCTGGCTGTACGCGTAGGTTGGCGTTGAATCTTTTTGCAACACCTTATATGCGTTGCCCCACGGGTCGTGGTCTGCCGTATCGCCGAGCTCCAGAAAGTATTTGCGCTTGCTTTCCTTTATAGCTCGCTTCAGTTGCTTTCTGCATGCAACAAAAGTTGCTTGTCGTCTCGTATGTTCGGACGTTCCGTGGTAGCGGCGTCTTGCTCTGTTGCATTCCTGCCGAGGCACTGCGATTTGCACGTTCCACCAATATACCGGGGTGCGGTGGCGTTGGTAGCTTCTAGTTCTGCTCATGCTGGCGTCGCATGCGTTTTCAAGCTGCAACATTACGTCCTCAGCCATGCGCACCAAGCTTCCTCCAGAATTTGTAATCGCTAGGTGAGCTGGAAACGTCCGTGTATTTAAGGTTCCCTCACGATATTTCTTCCACTGGTGTACTGAGCGCTGACGATTTACCACGCTCTCGCCGACAGAGCACTTGTTGGCTGCGTGATCACTCGCATTATATGCGTCATCGATACTCCAGCGTGACGAGCCGTACAGAGAGCTGCTGACGAAAGTCAAGTCCACTACTGAGCCCACTCCTGCACGGCTAAAAGTGTGTTGCGAGCCGTGGTTGAGGAGCGCTATATCGAGCAGCGTGAATGCCTCCAGCAGGGATCGCCCCCTGGCATTGGTATACGAGCTGCCCCAATCTACCGCCCACGCGTTGAAATCGCCAGCGATGACAAGCGGGTAGCGGCCTCTGGCGTTTGACACTAATAAGTCGAGCCTGTTGGTGAGCTCAGAGAGCTGCAGGCTGGGAGCCAGGTATACGGAGTAGACCCATATGTCTATATTCTGCTCTCTCACCGTTTGTTACAACAGATCCTGCACTTCCGCGCAATGATTCAGGTTGAGCTGGATCAGTTGCATTTTGGTCGGAGCAGGGGTGCTGTGCTGCCGCTCAGGGGGCATCTGGTGCCGCCTGCCTGATGGCTGATATCCGCTCTTGCATTCAGCGGCCTTATGGCCTGCGTCGCCGCACCTGATGCAGCAATTGGATCTGTCAATTGGATTCCTGCATCTATTAGCAGTGTGTCCCATCTCCAGGCATCTGTAGCATCTTTTGCGGGCTTCTTGCATGTGTATGGCACTGCTAGTCCATCCAATTTGAACATTGCGTAGAACACATATCTTGCTCGCCAGGTTCGACGGGACTGAGTACGTGGCCGCTTGGAAGAACGCATAAGAGGGTCGAAGGCTCTTGATCTTGCAGGCATCTTCTGGGAACTTTGCCTATTCAACCAGGGCTGCTACGGTCTCCTGTTTATTCACTAATTCGTCGAGGTCTCTGATAGTGAAGTGGGTTTCCTCCGTGATTGAGCGTACTACTGCGCTGTCACCCAACACCAGCTCTATTTCGTCTATTTCGTTCTCTCGGATCTCGTTGAGTTTTCCATCTTGCCTTCGCGTGACCATAGATAACACCTCACTGTAGGACATCACACCGTTTGCGCTTATAACCAGCGCATCGGCCCGTGCCCTTGCTGCTGGTGCTGCCCTCAATGGCTTGGAAGGCTTCTTGGGCTGGACTTTGGTCCACTGTGCTGCTCGTGATGCTGCCACGGTTTGCTCCGTTGGGCCTGCTACGGCGCGCTTATCCACTTTGTTCTTCTTTGAAGGTGTGCCACGTTGACCCGTTTCGTGGTCTCTACGCATTTTGGGTGTAATGACGCTGGCTGTCTTCTCTAACAACTTTGGAGCATGGCTTGCAGCTGTGGGCGACGTCTGCGTGCTTCTCCCCGCGTACTCTTCCGGCTTTCTTGCAGTTGGCAGTTGCGTCGACTGTTTTGACGTAATCACGTGCTCGGTGTTGTTTGCCTTCCTCTTGTTGGCATACGTGCAATAGAATTTTATTGCTTTTGCCAGCTCATAAGAGATGAGCTGGTTTATGTGCCTCTGACCATTGAAGAGCGTATCAAGGCCGTTCAATATGCCACACAGCTCTTCGAATACGTCCTTTGGCTGCTCCAGATCCGGGGATGCTGGCATGGCTCTTGGAGGTGCTTCGTTTTGCACTGGCATTGCCACGGATCCCTGGGGAGGGGATTTCGGCAGCGCCGAGCGACGCACGAAACCTTCCAGCCTCTCAGTGACTTGGCGCCGCTTGTTTGATTTAATGCTCTAAATACCAGGCTCTACAGGCGAGTCCCTCGGTGGCCAGAGGTTTCACTCGACTCGGCCACCAGAGCCCCGTTTGTATGGGTAACGCTGCAGCGGGGGAGTTGGCAATTAGTCTGTTCCTCGACCTTCTACTCCTTTTTTCTCCCTGGAGCCGGTAGTGAGCGCTGAGCCCCTTCCGCTTTCCGTGTTTTAAGAAAGCTGTTATACTTTTTTAAAAACACTTACCTGGTGTGCAGATATTTCGTTTGTCCAGAAGTATGCAATGCTTCCTGACAAGCTATCTCCAGGTGGTTTTGTTGCGGGTGGTTGTCTCCGCTAGTTCTTTTGCAGCTGGTGCGGATCAGCTGGTTGTGAACCGCGGTAACCAACACTACTAACAGCTGTTAGAGTGAATGCAACCAGTTGCACAGTTTACTTCGCGAGACGGCTGCTATTACTTTCCTATTTTAAGTAGGAAAACAACAGAGCAGAAACGTGGGCAAACAAGCAAAAACACGCGCGGAGCACTCCAAATGGACGCTTCCACTCCTCTCTCTTGAATGCCGAAGCTGGGGACGCTACGCCTAGGAATCACCGCAGGGATTGTACAGCAAGTACCACGTTGCGATCTAACTCCTGTTAGATCCTGTATGTGTATGAGTATGTGTATGTGTATGTGTATGTGTATGTGTATGTGTATGTGTATGTATATGTATATGTGTATGTGTATGTGTATGTGTATGTGTATGTGTATGTGTATGTGTATGTGTATGTGTATGTGTATGTGTATGTGCATGTGTATATGTATGTGTATGTGTATGTGTATTTTTTTTTTTTTTAAATTCATTTATTGTCCCTATATAGAGTAACCTAGCTTATGTATTTATTTACAACCAGTATTTGGTTTGATGGGGTATATAGGACGGACTTTCGCGGTACGACCGTGAAGTATTGCTTCGCGGAAGCCATCGCCGATCCTACTCCATCTGTCCTCTCAGCTCTCTTTCCACTCTGCACAGTTCTGTCATGACGACTGCCGCAAAGTCGCTGCATGCCTGCCAGTTGGTGCTGCTCTCAAGCATAAGTGGCACGAGGTTTTCCACCGAGATTTCGCTTTTGATGGTTTCCTCCAAACGCTGGTGTTGCACTGTGAAACGCGCACAGAAGATTGGAAATGGAAATGGAACACGACACTGCATTCTCTGTGGGCAGGTCGGCGAGTGGGGCCACGCCGGCTATTACCAGAGCTACTTCATCGGATATGGTTCTAAAGCCGCTGCAGATTCTGATCGCCTCTAGGCGATGCCTCGCTACCAGCCCGCGGCTGTAGCTTGGAGATTGGGCGGCAGGCAGCCATATCGGTGCTGCGTAGAGCATAGTTGCTCTGGTGACGCTGGTAAGCAGGATTTTTTTGCACTGTTTCGGTCCCCGTGTATTTGGCATTATTCGCGACAGGGCTCGATTTCTGTTTGCGGCTTTTTCACTGGCATACGCCAGGTGTTCTCGAAAGCTAAGTCTGGTGTCCAGCATAACTCCCATGTACTTAATGGCTCTCTTGGAGAGGATCATGGTGTTGCCCACTGTGATGGTGGCTGTCTCAACAGACTACTGGCTGCTGATCAGTACGGCTTCGGTTTTTTGGGGAGCTAGGTCAAGTCCAACGGAAGAGAGCCACTGCTCGATCTTCGCGATGGCTTGATTGCATCTTAGCTCTGCATAATGGAGCTCCTTGGCCACAACCACAACTGCCACGTCATACGCGAAGCCTACTACCTGGACACCGTCAGACAAAACTAGTCGGAAGATGTCGTCGTACATGATGTTCCATAATATGGGGCCCACCACTGAGCCTTGAGGTACGCCTCCTGTTATGTGGTGCTCTTCTGTTAGCTCACTGTTGTCGTATTTCAGTATCTCTGGAAGTAGCTGTGTATAATCCGCAGCAGGAATGTCGGTACATGGAAGTCTGCTAGGGCTTCCATGATGCAGCTCCACATCGCAGTGTTGAATGCGGTTTTTACATCGATTGTGGCATACAGTTTTCTTTGGAGCCGGCCTTCCATCTCGTTCCAGCGATTACACTCGTGGCTATGTCCGTTGTATTATATCCCCAAATTTCTTATTATTTTATCATGGAAAACACTGGCACGTCAGTGCCGTTTGACTTTAGTTTTTTGAATCTTTTATTGAATTTATTCTTATAGCTAAAACCGCATAGCTGCGCTGCCGGGTACGCCAGCAGCAGAGCGGCTTCATACATATTTTGTCTTATCAGCATAATCGAGAGAGAGAGTGTCTTATGTACTTATTTGTATGTATGTATATTTATGCTGCAATTGGTCAGCGTGAGTCTGCTTACTTAGCGTAGCTCATAAGTGGGCGATCATATTACACGCTCACTTGATAGGGTTTTGTTTGTGCATTGCAACAATGTGTTGCTGATATATTTATGCTTAATCGATGTTATTTATTGGTACAGTGTAACTTTTTTAATAGCATCCAGTGTGGATCTTGCTTTCCGAAAGCCGTACTGCATTGGGGATAAGTCACCAGCCGCAGTTAGAGCTCTTTCGAAACGGGCACTGATGAGGGCAGATCAGGCAGATTGGTCGATAGGATGACGGCTCGTCAGGAGGTTTGCCGGGCTTCGGTATCAACACTAGGCGGTGGAATTTCCATCGGCTTGGGAAGACACCTTCGCGGAAGCATTTATTGTAGAGCTCCGCGAATACTTCCGGGTGGAGCGCTAGTGCGAGTCTCAATGCTCGGTTTGGGATACCGTCAGGCCCTGGCGATTTATTCAGCTTCAACCTCCTAGCACGGATCATAATTTCTTCATATGTGACTTCCTCTATCGGTGCTGCTACAGTCTCAGCTAGCAACGCGCGGCTGACTCTGTCGGTTCTGCTGGGGAACAAGTGCTCAACGATGGCTTTCAGTGTTGCGGGATCTTCTGGCTGTACGCGTAGGTTGGCGTTGAATCTTTTTGCAACACCTTATATGCGTTGCCCCACGGGTCGTGGTCTGCCGTATCGCCGAGCTCCAGAAAGTATTTGCGCTTGCTTTCCTTTATAGCTCGCTTCAGTTGCTTTCTGCATGCAACAAAAGTTGCTTGTCGTCTCGTATGTTCGGACGTTCCGTGGTAGCGGCGTCTTGCTCTGTTGCATTCCTGCCGAGGCACTGCGATTTGCACGTTCCACCAATATACCGGGGTGCGGTGGCGTTGGTAGCTTCTAGTTCTGCTCATGCTGGCGTCGCATGCGTTTTCAAGCTGCAACATTACGTCCTCAGCCATGCGCACCAAGCTTCCTCCAGAATTTGTAATCGCTAGGTGAGCTGGAAACGTCCGTGTATTTAAGGTTCCCTCACGATATTTCTTCCACTGGTGTACTGAGCGCTGACGATTTACCACGCTCTCGCCGACAGAGCACTTGTTGGCTGCGTGATCACTCGCATTATATGCGTCATCGATACTCCAGCGTGACGAGCCGTACAGAGAGCTGCTGACGAAAGTCAAGTCCACTACTGAGCCCACTCCTGCACGGCTAAAAGTGTGTTGCGAGCCGTGGTTGAGGAGCGCTATATCGAGCAGCGTGAATGCCTCCAGCAGGGATCGCCCCCTGGCATTGGTATACGAGCTGCCCCAATCTACCGCCCACGCGTTGAAATCGCCAGCGATGACAAGCGGGTAGCGGCCTCTGGCGTTTGACACTAATAAGTCGAGCCTGTTGGTGAGCTCAGAGAGCTGCAGGCTGGGAGCCAGGTATACGGAGTAGACCCATATGTCTATATTCTGCTCTCTCACCGTTTGTTACAACAGATCCTGCACTTCCGCGCAATGATTCAGGTTGAGCTGGATCAGTTGCATTTTGGTCGGAGCAGGGGTGCTGTGCTGCCGCTCAGGGGGCATCTGGTGCCGCCTGCCTGATGGCTGATATCCGCTCTTGCATTCAGCGGCCTTATGGCCTGCGTCGCCGCACCTGATGCAGCAATTGGATCTGTCAATTGGATTCCTGCATCTATTAGCAGTGTGTCCCATCTCCAGGCATCTGTAGCATCTTTTGCGGGCTTCTTGCATGTGTATGGCACTGCTAGTCCATCCAATTTGAACATTGCGTAGAACACATATCTTGCTCGCCAGGTTCGACGGGACTGAGTACGTGGCCGCTTGGAAGAACGCATAAGAGGGTCGAAGGCTCTTGATCTTGCAGGCATCTTCTGGGAACTTTGCCTATTCAACCAGGGCTGCTACGGTCTCCTGTTTATTCACTAATTCGTCGAGGTCTCTGATAGTGAAGTGGGTTTCCTCCGTGATTGAGCGTACTACTGCGCTGTCACCCAACACCAGCTCTATTTCGTCTATTTCGTTCTCTCGGATCTCGTTGAGTTTTCCATCTTGCCTTCGCGTGACCATAGATAACACCTCACTGTAGGACATCACACCGTTTGCGCTTATAACCAGCGCATCGGCCCGTGCCCTTGCTGCTGGTGCTGCCCTCAATGGCTTGGAAGGCTTCTTGGGCTGGACTTTGGTCCACTGTGCTGCTCGTGATGCTGCCACGGTTTGCTCCGTTGGGCCTGCTACGGCGCGCTTATCCACTTTGTTCTTCTTTGAAGGTGTGCCACGTTGACCCGTTTCGTGGTCTCTACGCATTTTGGGTGTAATGACGCTGGCTGTCTTCTCTAACAACTTTGGAGCATGGCTTGCAGCTGTGGGCGACGTCTGCGTGCTTCTCCCCGCGTACTCTTCCGGCTTTCTTGCAGTTGGCAGTTGCGTCGACTGTTTTGACGTAATCACGTGCTCGGTGTTGTTTGCCTTCCTCTTGTTGGCATACGTGCAATAGAATTTTATTGCTTTTGCCAGCTCATAAGAGATGAGCTGGTTTATGTGCCTCTGACCATTGAAGAGCGTATCAAGGCCGTTCAATATGCCACACAGCTCTTCGAATACGTCCTTTGGCTGCTCCAGATCCGGGGATGCTGGCATGGCTCTTGGAGGTGCTTCGTTTTGCACTGGCATTGCCACGGATCCCTGGGGAGGGGATTTCGGCAGCGCCGAGCGACGCACGAAACCTTCCAGCCTCTCAGTGACTTGGCGCCGCTTGTTTGATTTAATGCTCTAAATACCAGGCTCTACAGGCGAGTCCCTCGGTGGCCAGAGGTTTCACTCGACTCGGCCACCAGAGCCCCGTTTGTATGGGTAACGCTGCAGCGGGGGAGTTGGCAATTAGTCTGTTCCTCGACCTTCTACTCCTTTTTTCTCCCTGGAGCCGGTAGTGAGCGCTGAGCCCCTTCCGCTTTCCGTGTTTTAAGAAAGCTGTTATACTTTTTTAAAAACACTTACCTGGTGTGCAGATATTTCGTTTGTCCAGAAGTATGCAATGCTTCCTGACAAGCTATCTCCAGGTGGTTTTGTTGCGGGTGGTTGTCTCCGCTAGTTCTTTTGCAGCTGGTGCGGATCAGCTGGTTGTGAACCGCGGTAACCAACACTACTAACAGCTGTTAGAGTGAATGCAACCAGTTGCACAGTTTACTTCGCGAGACGGCTGCTATTACTTTCCTATTTTAAGTAGGAAAACAACAGAGCAGAAACGTGGGCAAACAAGCAAAAACACGCGCGGAGCACTCCAAATGGACGCTTCCACTCCTCTCTCTTGAATGCCGAAGCTGGGGACGCTACGCCTAGGAATCACCGCAGGGATTGTACAGCAAGTACCACGTTGCGATCTAACTCCTGTTAGATCCTGTATGTGTATGAGTATGTGTATGTGTATGTGTATGTGTATGTGTATGTGTATGTGTATGTATATGTATATGTGTATGTGTATGTGTATGTGTATGTGTATGTGTATGTGTATGTGTATGTGTATGTGTATGTGTATGTGTATGTGCATGTGTATATGTATGTGTATGTGTATGTGTATTTTTTTTTTTTTTAAATTCATTTATTGTCCCTATATAGAGTAACCTAGCTTATGTATTTATTTACAACCAGTATTTGGTTTGATGGGGTATATAGGACGGACTTTCGCGGTACGACCGTGAAGTATTGCTTCGCGGAAGCCATCGCCGATCCTACTCCATCTGTCCTCTCAGCTCTCTTTCCACTCTGCACAGTTCTGTCATGACGACTGCCGCAAAGTCGCTGCATGCCTGCCAGTTGGTGCTGCTCTCAAGCATAAGTGGCACGAGGTTTTCCACCGAGATTTCGCTTTTGATGGTTTCCTCCAAACGCTGGTGTTGCACTGTGAAACGCGCACAGAAGATTGGAAATGGAAATGGAACACGACACTGCATTCTCTGTGGGCAGGTCGGCGAGTGGGGCCACGCCGGCTATTACCAGAGCTACTTCATCGGATATGGTTCTAAAGCCGCTGCAGATTCTGATCGCCTCTAGGCGATGCCTCGCTACCAGCCCGCGGCTGTAGCTTGGAGATTGGGCGGCAGGCAGCCATATCGGTGCTGCGTAGAGCATAGTTGCTCTGGTGACGCTGGTAAGCAGGATTTTTTTGCACTGTTTCGGTCCCCGTGTATTTGGCATTATTCGCGACAGGGCTCGATTTCTGTTTGCGGCTTTTTCACTGGCATACGCCAGGTGTTCTCGAAAGCTAAGTCTGGTGTCCAGCATAACTCCCATGTACTTAATGGCTCTCTTGGAGAGGATCATGGTGTTGCCCACTGTGATGGTGGCTGTCTCAACAGACTACTGGCTGCTGATCAGTACGGCTTCGGTTTTTTGGGGAGCTAGGTCAAGTCCAACGGAAGAGAGCCACTGCTCGATCTTCGCGATGGCTTGATTGCATCTTAGCTCTGCATAATGGAGCTCCTTGGCCACAACCACAACTGCCACGTCATACGCGAAGCCTACTACCTGGACACCGTCAGACAAAACTAGTCGGAAGATGTCGTCGTACATGATGTTCCATAATATGGGGCCCACCACTGAGCCTTGAGGTACGCCTCCTGTTATGTGGTGCTCTTCTGTTAGCTCACTGTTGTCGTATTTCAGTATCTCTGGAAGTAGCTGTGTATAATCCGCAGCAGGAAGTCTACATGGAAGTCTGCTAGGGCTTCCATGATGCAGCTCCACATCGCAGTGTTGAATGCGGTTTTTACATCGATTGTGGCATACAGTTTTCTTTGGAGCCGGCCTTCCATCTCGTTCCAGCGATTACACTCGTGGCTATGTCCGTTGTATTATATCCCCAAATTTCTTATTATTTTATCATGGAAAACACTGGCACGTCAGTGCCGTTTGACTTTAGTTTTTTGAATCTTTTATTGAATTTATTCTTATAGCTAAAACCGCATAGCTGCGCTGCCGGGTACGCCAGCAGCAGAGCGGCTTCATACATATTTTGTCTTATCAGCATAATCGGGAGAGAGAGTGTCTTATGTACTTATTTGTATGTATGTATATTTATGCTGCAATTGGTCAGCGTGAGTCTGCTTACTTAGCGTAGCTCATAAGTGGGCGATCATATTACACGCTCACTTGATAGGGTTTTGTTTGTGCATTGCAACAATGTGTTGCTGATATATTTATGCTTAATCGATGTTATTTATTGGTACAGTGTAACTTTTTTAATAGCATCCAGTGTGGATCTTGCTTTCCGAAAGCCGTACTGCATTGGGGATAAGTCACCAGCCGCAGTTAGAGCTCTTTCGAAACGGGCACTGATGAGGGCAGATCAGGCAGATTGATCGATAGGATGACGGCTCGTCAGGAGGTTTGCCGGGCTTCGGTATCAACACTAGGCGGTGGACTTTCCATCGGTTTGGGAAGACACCTTCGCGGAAGCATTTATTGTAGAGCTCCGGGAATACTTCCGGGTGGAGCGCTAGTGCGAGTCCCAATGCTCGGTTTGGGATACCGTCAGGCCCTGGCGATTTATTCAGCTTCAACCTCCTAGCACGGATCATAATTTCTTCATATGTGACTTCCTCTATCGGTGCTGCTACAGTTTCAGCTAGCAACGCGCGGCTGACTCTGTCGGTTCTGCTGGGGAACAAGTGCTCAACGATGGCTTTCAGTGTTGCGGGATTTTTTGGCTGTGCGCGTAGGTTGGCACTGAATCTTTTTGCAACAACCCCACGGGTCTGCCGTGTCGCTGAGCTCCTGAAAGCATTTGCGTTTGCTTTCCTTTATAGCTCGCTTCAGTTCCCCTCTGCATGCAACAAAAGTTGCTTGTCGTCTCGTATGTTCGGACGTTCCGCGGGATCGCTGATAGCGGCGTCTTGCTCTGGTGCATTCCTGCCGAGCCACTGCTATTTGCTCGTTCCACCAATATACCGGGGTGTGGTTGCATTGGTAGCTTCTGCATCTGCTCATACTGGCGTCGCATGCGCTTTCAAGCTGCAACATTACGTCCTCAGCCATGCGCACCAAGCTTCCTCCAGAATTTGTAATCGCTAGGTGAGCTGCAAACGTCCGTGTGTTTAAGGTTCCCTAACGATATCTCTTCTACTGGTGTACTGAGCGCTGTCGATTTACCACGCTCTCGCCGACAGAGCACTTGATGGCTGCGTGATCACTCGCATTATATGCGTCATCGATACTCCAGCGTGACGAGCCATACAGAGGGCTGCTGACGAAAGTCAAGTCCACTACTGAGCCCACTCCTGCACGGCTAAAAGTGTGTTGCGAACCGTGGTTGAGGAGCAGGGCTCGCCCCCTGGCATTGGTATACGAGCTGCCCCAATCTACCGCCCACGCGTTGAAGTCGCCAGCGATGACATGCGGGTAGCGGCCTCTGGCGTTTGACACTAATAAGTCGAGGCTCTTGGTGAACTCAGAGAGCTGCAGGCTGGGAGCCAGGTATACGGAGTAGACCCATATGTCCATATTCTGCTCTCTCACCGTTTGTTACAACAGTTCCTGCACCTCCGCGCAATGATTCAGGTTGAGCTGGATCAGTTGCATTTTGGTCGGTGCAGGGGTGCTGTGCTGCCGCTCAGGGGGCATCTGGTGCCGCCTGCCTGATGGCTGATATCCGCTCTTGCATTCAGCGGCCTTATGGCCTGCGTCGCCGTACCTGATGCAGCAATTGGATCTGTCCACTGGATTCCTGCATCTATTAGCAGTGTGTCCCATCTCCAGGCATCGGTAGCATCTTTTGCGGGCTTCTTGCATGTGTATGGCACAACTAGTCCATCCAATCTGAACATTGCGTAGAACACATATCTTGCTCGCCAGGTTCGACGGGACTGAGTACGTGGCCGCTTGGAAGGACGCATAAGAGGGTCGAAGGCTCTTGATCTTGCAGGCATCTTCTGGAATGTTTGCCTATTCAACCAGGGCTGCTACGGTCTCCTGTTTATTCACTAATTCGTCGAGGTCTCCTGCGCTGTCACCCAACACCAGCTCTATTTCGCCTTTGAGCCTCTGGGTGCATTCTAGACCTACTCCTCTTAGTTCGAGCAACAGCTCACCCTTCGCTGTTCGACTAGCCTTGGTCACGTTCTCTCGGATCTCGTTGAGTTTTCCATCTTACCTTCGCGTGACCATAGATAGCACCTCACTGTAGGACATCACACCGTTTGCGCTTATAACCAGCGCATCGGCCCGTGCCCTTGCTGCTGGTGCTGCCCTCAATGGCTTGGAAGGCTTCTTGGGCTGGACTTTGGTCCACTGTGCTGCTCGTGATGCTGCCACGGTTTGCTCCGTTGGGCCTGCTACGGCGCGCTTATCCACTTTGTTCTTCTTTGAAGGTGTGCCACGTTGACCCGTTTCGTGGTCTCTACGCATTTTGGGTGTAATGACGCTGGCTGTCTTCTCTAACAACTTTGGAGCATGGCTTGCAGCTGTGGGCGACGTCTGCGTGCTTCTCCCCGCGTACTCTTCCGGCTTTCTTGCAGTTGGCAGTTGCGTCGACTGTTTTGACGTAATCACGTGCTCGGTGTTGTTTGCCTTCCTCTTGTTGGCATACGTGCAATAGAATTTTATTGCTTTTGCCAGCTCATAAGAGATGAGCTGGTTTATGTGCCTCTGACCATTGAAGAGCGTATCAAGGCCGTTCAATATGCCACACAGCTCTTCGAATACGTCCTTTGGCTGCTCCAGATCCGGGGATGCTGGCATGGCTCTTGGAGGTGCTTCGTTTTGCACTGGCATTGCCACGGATCCCTGGGGGAGGGGATTTCGGCAGCGCCGAGCGACGCACGAAACCTTCCAGCCTCTCAGTGACTTGGCGCCGCTTGTTTGATTTAATGCTCTAAATACCAGGCTCTACAGGCGAGTCCCTCGGTGGCCAGAGGTTTCACTCGACTCGGCCACCAGAGCCCCGTTTGTATGGGTAACGCTGCAGCGGGGGAGTTGGCAATTAGTCTGTTCCTCGACCTTCTACTCCTTTTTTCTCCCTGGAGCCGGTAGTGAGCGCTGAGCCCCTTCCGCTTTCCGTGTTTTAAGAAAGCTGTTATACTTTTTTAAAAACACTTACCTGGTGTGCAGATATTTCGTTTGTCCAGAAGTATGCAATGCTTCCTGACAAGCTATCTCCAGGTGGTTTTGTTGCGGGTGGTTGTCTCCGCTAGTTCTTTTGCAGCTGGTGCGGATCAGCTGGTTGTGAACCGCGGTAACCAACACTACTAACAGCTGTTAGAGTGAATGCAACCAGTTGCACAGTTTACTTCGCGAGACGGCTGCTATTACTTTCCTATTTTAAGTAGGAAAACAACAGAGCAGAAACGTGGGCAAACAAGCAAAAAACACGCGCGGAGCACTCCAAATGGACGCTTCCACTCCTCTCTCTTGAATGCCGAAGCTGGGGACGCTACGCCTAGGAATCACCGCAGGGATTGTACAGCAAGTACCACGTTGCGATCTAACTCCTGTTAGATCCTGTATGTGTATGAGTATGTGTATGTGTATGTGTATGTGTATGTGTATGTGTATGTGTATGTATATGTATATGTGTATGTGTATGTGTATGTGTATGTGTATGTGTATGTGTATGTGTATGTGTATGTGTATGTGTATGTGCATGTGTATATGTATGTGTATGTGTATGTGTATTTTTTTTTTTTTTTAAATTCATTTATTGTCCCTATATAGAGTAACCTAGCTTATGTATTTATTTACAACCAGTATTTGGTTTGATGGGGTATATAGGACGGACTTTCGCGGTACGACCGTGAAGTATTGCTTCGCGGAAGCCATCGCCGATCCTACTCCATCTGTCCTCTCAGCTCTCTTTCCACTCTGCACAGTTCTGTCATGACGACTGCCGCAAAGTCGCTGCATGCCTGCCAGTTGGTGCTGCTCTCAAGCATAAGTGGCACGAGGTTTTCCACCGAGATTTCGCTTTTGATGGTTTCCTCCAAACGCTGGTGTTGCACTGTGAAACGCGCACAGAAGATTGGAAATGGAAATGGAACACGACACTGCATTCTCTGTGGGCAGGTCGGCGAGTGGGGCCACGCCGGCTATTACCAGAGCTACTTCATCGGATATGGTTCTAAAGCCGCTGCAGATTCTGATCGCCTCTAGGCGATGCCTCGCTACCAGCCCGCGGCTGTAGCTTGGAGATTGGGCGGCAGGCAGCCATATCGGTGCTGCGTAGAGCATAGTTGCTCTGGTGACGCTGGTAAGCAGGATTTTTTTGCACTGTTTCGGTCCCCGTGTATTTGGCATTATTCGCGACAGGGCTCGATTTCTGTTTGCGGCTTTTTCACTGGCATACGCCAGGTGTTCTCGAAAGCTAAGTCTGGTGTCCAGCATAACTCCCATGTACTTAATGGCTCTCTTGGAGAGGATCATGGTGTTGCCCACTGTGATGGTGGCTGTCTCAACAGACTACTGGCTGCTGATCAGTACGGCTTCGGTTTTTTGGGGAGCTAGGTCAAGTCCAACGGAAGAGAGCCACTGCTCGATCTTCGCGATGGCTTGATTGCATCTTAGCTCTGCATAATGGAGCTCCTTGGCCACAACCACAACTGCCACGTCATACGCGAAGCCTACTACCTGGACACCGTCAGACAAAACTAGTCGGAAGATGTCGTCGTACATGATGTTCCATAATATGGGGCCCACCACTGAGCCTTGAGGTACGCCTCCTGTTATGTGGTGCTCTTCTGTTAGCTCACTGTTGTCGTATTTCAGTATCTCTGGAAGTAGCTGTGTATAATCCGCAGCAGGAATGTCGGTACATGGAAGTCTGCTAGGGCTTCCATGATGCAGCTCCACATCGCAGAGTTGAATGCGGTTTTTACATCGATTGTGGCATACAGTTTTCTTTGGAGCCGGCCTTCCATCTCGTTCCAGCGATTACACTCGTGGCTATGTCCGTTGTATTATATCCCCAAATTTTTTATTATTTTATTATGGAAAAAACCGGCCCGTCAGTGGCGTTTGACTTTAGTTTTTGGAATTTTTTATTGAATTTATTTTTAAAGTAAAAAACGGCAGGGCGGCGCGGCGGGGAGCGCAGGGGGAAGAGACATATATTATATTTTTACTTTATAGGAAAAAGGGAGAGAGAAGTGTGTTTGTTTTTTTTTTTTTTTTTTATATATATAAATGTAGATGGGATGGGTGAGGATGGGTAATTAGTGTAAGAGAAGAGTGGGAATATAAAATAATTAAGGATGTGTTTGTGTTTGTAAAGAAAAATGTTTATTTTTATATAAATAATAAAGATATTTTATTATGTAACTTTTTTAATAGCATCCAGTGTGGATCTTGCTTTCCGAAAGCCGTACTGCATTGGGGATAAGTCACCAGCCGCAGTTAGAGCTCTTTCGAAACGGGCACTGATGAGGGCAGATCAGGCAGATTGATCGATAGGATGACGGCTCGTCAGGAGGTTTGCCGGGCTTCGGTATCAACACTAGGCGGTGGACTTTCCATCGGTTTGGGAAGACACCTTCGCGGAAGCATTTATTGTAGAGCTCCGGGAATACTTCCGGGTGGAGCGCTAGTGCGAGTCCCAATGCTCGGTTTGGGATACCGTCAGGCCCTGGCGATTTATTCAGCTTCAACCTCCTAGCACGGATCATAATTTCTTCATATGTGACTTCCTCTATCGGTGCTGCTACAGTTTCAGCTAGCAACGCGCGGCTGACTCTGTCGGTTCTGCTGGGGAACAAGTGCTCAACGATGGCTTTCAGTGTTGCGGGATTTTTTGGCTGTGCGCGTAGGTTGGCACTGAATCTTTTTCGCAACAACCCCACGGGTCTGCCGTGTCGCTGAGCTCCTGAAAGCATTTGCGTTTGCTTTCCTTTATAGCTCGCTTCAGTTCCCTTCTGCATGCAACAAAAGTTGCTTGTCGTCTCGTATGTTCGGACGTTCCGCGGGATCGCTGATAGCGGCGTCTTGCTCTGGTGCATTCCTGCCGAGCCACTGCTATTTGCTCGTTCCACCAATATACCGGGGTGTGGTTGCATTGGTAGCTTCTGCATCTGCTCATACTGGCGTCGCATGCGCTTTCAAGCTGCAACATTACGTCCTCAGCCATGCGCACCAAGCTTCCTCCAGAATTTGTAATCGCTAGGTGAGCTGCAAACGTCCGTGTGTTTAAGGTTCCCTAACGATATCTCTTCTACTGGTGTACTGAGCGCTGTCGATTTACCACGCTCTCGCCGACAGAGCACTTGATGGCTGCGTGATCACTCGCATTATATGCGTCATCGATACTCCAGCGTGACGAGCCATACAGAGGGCTGCTGACGAAAGTCAAGTCCACTACTGAGCCCACTCCTGCACGGCTAAAAGTGTGTTGCGAACCGTGGTTGAGGAGCAGGGCTCGCCCCCTGGCATTGGTATACGAGCTGCCCCAATCTACCGCCCACGCGTTGAAGTCGCCAGCGATGACATGCGGGTAGCGGCCTCTGGCGTTTGACACTAATAAGTCGAGGCTCTTGGTGAACTCAGAGAGCTGCAGGCTGGGAGCCAGGTATACGGAGTAGACCCATATGTCCATATTCTGCTCTCTCACCGTTTGTTACAACAGTTCCTGCACCTCCGCGCAATGATTCAGGTTGAGCTGGATCAGTTGCATTTTGGTCGGTGCAGGGGTGCTGTGCTGCCGCTCAGGGGGCATCTGGTGCCGCCTGCCTGATGGCTGATATCCGCTCTTGCATTCAGCGGCCTTATGGCCTGCGTCGCCGTACCTGATGCAGCAATTGGATCTGTCCACTGGATTCCTGCATCTATTAGCAGTGTGTCCCATCTCCAGGCATCGGTAGCATCTTTTGCGGGCTTCTTGCATGTGTATGGCACAACTAGTCCATCCAATCTGAACATTGCGTAGAACACATATCTTGCTCGCCAGGTTCGACGGGACTGAGTACGTGGCCGCTTGGAAGGACGCATAAGAGGGTCGAAGGCTCTTGATCTTGCAGGCATCTTCTGGGATGTTTGCCTATTCAACCAGGGCTGCTACGGTCTCCTGTTTATTCACTAATTCGTCGAGGTCTCCTGCGCTGTCACCCAACACCAGCTCTATTTCGCCTTTGAGCCTCTGGGTGCATTCTAGACCTACTCCTCTTAGTTCGAGCAACAGCTCACCCTTCGCTGTTCGACTAGCCTTGGTCACGTTCTCTCGGATCTCGTTGAGTTTTCCATCTTACCTTCGCGTGACCATAGATAGCACCTCACTGTAGGACATCACACCGTTTGCGCTTATAACCAGCGCATCGGCCCGTGCCCTTGCTGCTGGTGCTGCCCTCAATGGCTTGGAAGGCTTCTTGGGCTGGACTTTGGTCCACTGTGCTGCTCGTGATGCTGCCACGGTTTGCTCCGTTGGGCCTGCTACGGCGCGCTTATCCACTTTGTTCTTCTTTGAAGGTGTGCCACGTTGACCCGTTTCGTGGTCTCTACGTATTTTGGGTGTAATGACGCTGGCTGTCTTCTCTAACAACTTTGGCGCATGGCTTGCAGCTGTGGGCGACGTCTGCGTGCTTCTCCCCGCGTACTCTTCCGGCTTTCTTGCAGTTGGCAAGGAGACTTGCGTCGACTGTTTTGACGTAATCACGTGCTCGGTGTTGTTTGCCTTCCTCTTGTTGGCATACGTGCAATAGAATTTTATTGCTTTTGCCAGCTCATAAGAGATGAGCTGGTTTATGTGCCTCTGACCATTGAAGAGCGTATCAAGGCCGTTCAATATGCCACACAGCTCTTCGAATACGTCCTTTGGCTGCTCCAGATCCGGGGATGCTGGCATGGCTCTTGGAGGCGCTTCGTTTTGCACTGGCATTGCCACGGATCCCTGGGGAGGGGATTTCGGCAGCGCCGAGCGACGCACGAAACCTTCCAGCCTCTCAGTGTCTTGGCGCCGCTTGTTTGATTTAATGCTCTAAATACCAGGCTCTACAGGCGAGTCCCTCGGTGGCCAGAGGTTTCACTCGACTCGGCCACCAGAGCCCCGTTTGTATGGGTAACGCTGCAGCGGGGGAGTTGGCAATTAGTCTGTTCCTCGACCTTCTACTCCTTTTTTCTCCCTGGAGCCGGTAGTGAGCGCTGAGCCCCTTCCGCTTTCCGTGTTTTAAGAAAGCTGTTATACTTTTTTAAAAACACTTACCTGGTGTGCAGATATTTCGTTTGTCCAGAAGTATGCAATGCTTCCTGACAAGCTATCTCCAGGTGGTTTTGTTGCGGGTGGTTGTCTCCGCTAGTTCTTTTGCAGCTGGTGCGGATCAGCTGGTTGTGAACCGCGGTAACCAACACTACTAACAGCTGTTAGAGTGAATGCAACCAGTTGCACAGTTTACTTCGCGAGACGGCTGCTATTACTTTCCTATTTTAAGTAGGAAAACAACAGAGCAGAAACGTGGGCAAACAAGCAAAAACACGCGCGGAGCACTCCAAATGGACGCTTCCACTCCTCTCTCTTGAATGCCGAAGCTGGGGACGCTACGCCTAGGAATCACCGCAGGGATTGTACAGCAAGTACCACGTTGCGATCTAACTCCTGTTAGATCCTGTATGTGTATGAGTATGTGTATGTGTATGTGTATGTGTATGTGTATGTGTATGTGTATGTATATGTATATGTGTATGTGTATGTGTATGTGTATGTGTATGTGTATGTGTATGTGTATGTGTATGTGTATGTGTATGTGCATGTGTATATGTATGTGTATGTGTATGTGTATTTTTTTTTTTTTTAAATTCATTTATTGTCCCTATATAGAGTAACCTAGCTTATGTATTTATTTACAACCAGTATTTGGTTTGATGGGGTATATAGGACGGACTTTCGCGGTACGACCGTGAAGTATTGCTTCGCGGAAGCCATCGCCGATCCTACTCCATCTGTCCTCTCAGCTCTCTTTCCACTCTGCACAGTTCTGTCATGACGACTGCCGCAAAGTCGCTGCATGCCTGCCAGTTGGTGCTGCTCTCAAGCATAAGTGGCACGAGGTTTTCCACCGAGATTTCGCTTTTGATGGTTTCCTCCAAACGCTGGTGTTGCACTGTGAAACGCGCACAGAAGATTGGAAATGGAAATGGAACACGACACTGCATTCTCTGTGGGCAGGTCGGCGAGTGGGGCCACGCCGGCTATTACCAGAGCTACTTCATCGGATATGGTTCTAAAGCCGCTGCAGATTCTGATCGCCTCTAGGCGATGCCTCGCTACCAGCCCGCGGCTGTAGCTTGGAGATTGGGCGGCAGGCAGCCATATCGGTGCTGCGTAGAGCATAGTTGCTCTGGTGACGCTGGTAAGCAGGATTTTTTTGCACTGTTTCGGTCCCCGTGTATTTGGCATTATTCGCGACAGGGCTCGATTTCTGTTTGCGGCTTTTTCACTGGCATACGCCAGGTGTTCTCGAAAGCTAAGTCTGGTGTCCAGCATAACTCCCATGTACTTAATGGCTCTCTTGGAGAGGATCATGGTGTTGCCCACTGTGATGGTGGCTGTCTCAACAGACTACTGGCTGCTGATCAGTACGGCTTCGGTTTTTTGGGGAGCTAGGTCAAGTCCAACGGAAGAGAGCCACTGCTCGATCTTCGCGATGGCTTGATTGCATCTTAGCTCTGCATAATGGAGCTCCTTGGCCACAACCACAACTGCCACGTCATACGCGAAGCCTACTACCTGGACACCGTCAGACAAAACTAGTCGGAAGATGTCGTCGTACATGATGTTCCATAATATGGGGCCCACCACTGAGCCTTGAGGTACGCCTCCTGTTATGTGGTGCTCTTCTGTTAGCTCACTGTTGTCGTATTTCAGTATCTCTGGAAGTAGCTGTGTATAATCCGCAGCAGGAATGTCGGTACATGGAAGTCTGCTAGGGCTTCCATGATGCAGCTCCACATCGCAGAGTTGAATGCGGTTTTTACATCGATTGTGGCATACAGTTTTCTTTGGAGCCGGCCTTCCATCTCGTTCCAGCGATTACACTCGTGGCTATGTCCGTTGTATTATATCCCCAAATTTCTTATTATTTTATCATGGAAAACACTGGCACGTCAGTGCCGTTTGACTTTAGTTTTTTGAATCTTTTATTGAATTTATTCTTATAGCTAAAACCGCATAGCTGCGCTGCCGGGTACGCCAGCAGCAGAGCGGCTTCATACATATTTTGTCTTATCAGCATAATCGGGAGAGAGAGTGTCTTATGTACTTATTTGTATGTATGTATATTTATGCTGCAATTGGTCAGCGTGAGTCTGCTTACTTAGCGTAGCTCATAAGTGGGCGATCATATTACACGCTCACTTGAAAGGGTTTTGTTTGTGCATTGCAACAATGTGTTGCTGATATATTTATGCTTAATCGATGTTATTTATTGGTACAGTGTAACTTTTTTAATAGCATCCAGTGTGGATCTTGCTTTCCGAAAGCCGTACTGCATTGGGGATAAGTCACCAGCCGCAGTTAGAGCTCTTTCGAAACGGGCACTGATGAGGGCAGATCAGGCAGATTGATCGATAGGATGACGGCTCGTCAGGAGGTTTGCCGGGCTTCGGTATCAACACTAGGCGGTGGACTTTCCATCGGTTTGGGAAGACACCTTCGCGGAAGCATTTATTGTAGAGCTCCGGGAATACTTCCGGGTGGAGCGCTAGTGCGAGTCCCAATGCTCGGTTTGGGATACCGTCAGGCCCTGGCGATTTATTCAGCTTCAACCTCCTAGCACGGATCATAATTTCTTCATATGTGACTTCCTCTATCGGTGCTGCTACAGTTTCAGCTAGCAACGCGCGGCTGACTCTGTCGGTTCTGCTGGGGAACAAGTGCTCAACGATGGCTTTCAGTGTTGCGGGATTTTTTGGCTGTGCGCGTAGGTTGGCACTGAATCTTTTTGCAACAACCCCACGGGTCTGCCGTGTCGCTGAGCTCCTGAAAGCATTTGCGTTTGCTTTCCTTTATAGCTCGCTTCAGTTCCCTTCTGCATGCAACAAAAGTTGCTTGTCGTCTCGTATGTTCGGACGTTCCGCGGGATCGCTGATAGCGGCGTCTTGCTCTGGTGCATTCCTGCCGAGCCACTGCTATTTGCTCGTTCCACCAATATACCGGGGTGTGGTTGCATTGGTAGCTTCTGCATCTGCTCATACTGGCGTCGCATGCGCTTTCAAGCTGCAACATTACGTCCTCAGCCATGCGCACCAAGCTTCCTCCAGAATTTGTAATCGCTAGGTGAGCTGCAAACGTCCGTGTGTTTAAGGTTCCCTAACGATATCTCTTCTACTGGTGTACTGAGCGCTGTCGATTTACCACGCTCTCGCCGACAGAGCACTTGATGGCTGCGTGATCACTCGCATTATATGCGTCATCGATACTCCAGCGTGACGAGCCATACAGAGGGCTGCTGACGAAAGTCAAGTCCACTACTGAGCCCACTCCTGCACGGCTAAAAGTGTGTTGCGAACCGTGGTTGAGGAGCAGGGCTCGCCCCCTGGCATTGGTATACGAGCTGCCCCAATCTACCGCCCACGCGTTGAAGTCGCCAGCGATGACATGCGGGTAGCGGCCTCTGGCGTTTGACACTAATAAGTCGAGGCTCTTGGTGAACTCAGAGAGCTGCAGGCTGGGAGCCAGGTATACGGAGTAGACCCATATGTCCATATTCTGCTCTCTCACCGTTTGTTACAACAGTTCCTGCACCTCCGCGCAATGATTCAGGTTGAGCTGGATCAGTTGCATTTTGGTCGGTGCAGGGGTGCTGTGCTGCCGCTCAGGGGGCATCTGGTGCCGCCTGCCTGATGGCTGATATCCGCTCTTGCATTCAGCGGCCTTATGGCCTGCGTCGCCGTACCTGATGCAGCAATTGGATCTGTCCACTGGATTCCTGCATCTATTAGCAGTGTGTCCCATCTCCAGGCATCGGTAGCATCTTTTGCGGGCTTCTTGCATGTGTATGGCACAACTAGTCCATCCAATCTGAACATTGCGTAGAACACATATCTTGCTCGCCAGGTTCGACGGGACTGAGTACGTGGCCGCTTGGAAGGACGCATAAGAGGGTCGAAGGCTCTTGATCTTGCAGGCATCTTCTGGGATGTTTGCCTATTCAACCAGGGCTGCTACGGTCTCCTGTTTATTCACTAATTCGTCGAGGTCTCCTGCGCTGTCACCCAACACCAGCTCTATTTCGCCTTTGAGCCTCTGGGTGCATTCTAGACCTACTCCTCTTAGTTCGAGCAACAGCTCACCCTTCGCTGTTCGACTAGCCTTGGTCACGTTCTCTCGGATCTCGTTGAGTTTTCCATCTTACCTTCGCGTGACCATAGATAGCACCTCACTGTAGGACATCACACCGTTTGCGCTTATAACCAGCGCATCGGCCCGTGCCCTTGCTGCTGGTGCTGCCCTCAATGGCTTGGAAGGCTTCTTGGGCTGGACTTTGGTCCACTGTGCTGCTCGTGATGCTGCCACGGTTTGCTCCGTTGGGCCTGCTACGGCGCGCTTATCCACTTTGTTCTTCTTTGAAGGTGTGCCACGTTGACCCGTTTCGTGCTCTCTACGTATTTTGGGTGTTATGACGCTGGCTGTCTTCTCTAACAACTTTGGCGCATGGCTTGCAGCTGTGGGCGACGTCTGCGTGCTTCTCCCCGCGTACTCTACCGGCTTTCTTGCAGTTGGCAAGGAGACTTGCGTCGACTGTTTTGACGTAATCACGTGCTCGGTGTTGTTTGCCTTCCTCTTGTTGGCATACGTGCAATAGAATTTTATTGCTTTTGCCAGCTCATAAGAGATGAGCTGGTTTATGTGCCTCTGACCATTGAAGAGCGTATCAAGGCCGTTCAATATGCCACACAGCTCTTCGAATACGTCCTTTGGCTGCTCCAGATCCGGGGATGCTGGCATGGCTCTTGGAGGCGCTTCGTTTTGCACTGGCATTGCCACGGATCCCTGGGGAGGGGATTTCGGCAGCGCCGAGCGACGCACGAAACCTTCCAGCCTCTCAGTGTCTTGGCGCCGCTTGTTTGATTTAATGCTCTAAATACCAGGCTCTACAGGCGAGTCCCTCGGTGGCCAGAGGTTTCACTCGACTCGGCCACCAGAGCCCCGTTTGTATGGGTAACGCTGAAGCGGGGGAGTTGGCAATTAGTCTGTTCCTCGACCTTCTACTCCTTTTTTCTCCCTGGAGCCGGTAGTGAGCGCTGAGCCCCTTCCGCTTTCCGTGTTTTAAGAAAGCTGTTATACTTTTTTAAAAACACTTACCTGGTGTGCAGATATTTCGTTTGTCCAGAAGTATGCAATGCTTCCTGACAAGCTATCTCCAGGTGGTTTTGTTGCGGGTGGTTGTCTCCGCTAGTTCTTTTGCAGCTGGTGCGGATCAGCTGGTTGTGAACCGCGGTAACCAACACTACTAACAGCTGTTAGAGTGAATGCAACCAGTTGCACAGTTTACTTCGCGAGACGGCTGCTATTACTTTCCTATTTTAAGTAGGAAAACAACAGAGCAGAAACGTGGGCAAACAAGCAAAAACACGCGCGGAGCACTCCAAATGGACGCTTCCACTCCTCTCTCTTGAATGCCGAAGCTGGGGACGCTACGCCTAGGAATCACCGCAGGGATTGTACAGCAAGTACCACGTTGCGATCTAACTCCTGTTAGATCCTGTATGTGTATGTGTATGTGTATGTGTATGTGTATGTGTATGTGTATGTGTATGTGTATGTGTATGTATATGTGTATGTGTATGTGTATGTGTATGTGTATGTGTATGTGTATGTGTATGTGTATGTGTATGTGTATGTGTATGTGCATGTGTATATGTATGTGTATGTGTATGTGTATTTTTTTTTTTTTAAATTCATTTATTGTCCCTATATAGAGTAACCTAGCTTATGTATTTATTTACAACCAGTATTTGGTTTGATGGGGTATATAGGACGGACTTTCGCGGTACGACCGTGAAGTATTGCTTCGCGGAAGCCATCGCCGATCCTACTCCATCTGTCCTCTCAGCTCTCTTTCCACTCTGCACAGTTCTGTCATGACGACTGCCGCAAAGTCGCTGCATGCCTGCCAGTTGGTGCTGCTCTCAAGCATAAGTGGCACGAGGTTTTCCACCGAGATTTCGCTTTTGATGGTTTCCTCCAAACGCTGGTGTTGCACTGTGAAACGCGCACAGAAGATTGGAAATGGAAATGGAACACGACACTGCATTCTCTGTGGGCAGGTCGGCGAGTGGGGCCACGCCGGCTATTACCAGAGCTACTTCATCGGATATGGTTCTAAAGCCGCTGCAGATTCTGATCGCCTCTAGGCGATGCCTCGCTACCAGCCCGCGGCTGTAGCTTGGAGATTGGGCGGCAGGCAGCCATATCGGTGCTGCGTAGAGTATAGTTGCTCTGGTGACGCTGGTAAGCAGGATTTTTTTGCACTGTTTCGGTCCCCGTGTATTTGGCATTATTCGCGACAGGGCTCGATTTCTGTTTGCGGCTTTTTCACTGGCATACGCCAGGTGTTCTCGAAAGCTAAGTCTGGTGTCCAGCATAACTCCCATGTACTTAATGGCTCTCTTGGAGAGGATCATGGTGTTGCCCACTGTGATGGTGGCTGTCTCAACAGACTACTGGCTGCTGATCAGTACGGCTTCGGTTTTTTGGGGAGCTAGGTCAAGTCCAACGGAAGAGAGCCACTGCTCGATCTTCGCGATGGCTTGATTGCATCTTAGCTCTGCATAATGGAGCTCCTTGGCCACAACCACAACTGCCACGTCATACGCGAAGCCTACTACCTGGACACCGTCAGACAAAACTAGTCGGAAGATGTCGTCGTACATGATGTTCCATAATATGGGGCCCACCACTGAGCCTTGAGGTACGCCTCCTGTTATGTGGTGCTCTTCTGTTAGCTCACTGTTGTCGTATTTCAGTATCTCTGGAAGTAGCTGTGTATAATCCGCAGCAGGAATGTCGGTACATGGAAGTCTGCTAGGGCTTCCATGATGCAGCTCCACATCGCAGAGTTGAATGCGGTTTTTACATCGATTGTGGCATACAGTTTTCTTTGGAGCCGGCCTTCCATCTCGTTCCAGCGATTACACTCGTGGCTATGTCCGTTGTATTATATCCCCAAATTTCTTATTATTTTATCATGGAAAACACTGGCACGTCAGTGCCGTTTGACTTTAGTTTTTTGAATCTTTTATTGAATTTATTCTTATAGCTAAAACCGCATAGCTGCGCTGCCGGGTACGCCAGCAGCAGAGCGGCTTCATACATATTTTGTCTTATCAGCATAATCGGGAGAGAGAGTGTCTTATGTACTTATTTGTATGTATGTATATTTATGCTGCAATTGGTCAGCGTGAGTCTGCTTACTTAGCGTAGCTCATAAGTGGGCGATCATATTACACGCTCACTTGAAAGGGTTTTGTTTGTGCATTGCAACAATGTGTTGCTGATATATTTATGCTTAATCGATGTTATTTATTGGTACAGTGTAACTTTTTTAATAGCATCCAGTGTGGATCTTGCTTTCCGAAAGCCGTACTGCATTGGGGATAAGTCACCAGCCGCAGTTAGAGCTCTTTCGAAACGGGCACTGATGAGGGCAGATCAGGCAGATTGATCGATAGGATGACGGCTCGTCAGGAGGTTTGCCGGGCTTCGGTATCAACACTAGGCGGTGGACTTTCCATCGGTTTGGGAAGACACCTTCGCGGAAGCATTTATTGTAGAGCTCCGGGAATACTTCCGGGTGGAGCGCTAGTGCGAGTCCCAATGCTCGGTTTGGGATACCGTCAGGCCCTGGCGATTTATTCAGCTTCAACCTCCTAGCACGGATCATAATTTCTTCATATGTGACTTCCTCTATCGGTGCTGCTACAGTTTCAGCTAGCAACGCGCGGCTGACTCTGTCGGTTCTGCTGGGGAACAAGTGCTCAACGATGGCTTTCAGTGTTGCGGGATTTTTTGGCTGTGCGCGTAGGTTGGCACTGAATCTTTTTGCAACAACCCCACGGGTCTGCCGTGTCGCTGAGCTCCTGAAAGCATTTGCGTTTGCTTTCCTTTATAGCTCGCTTCAGTTCCCTTCTGCATGCAACAAAAGTTGCTTGTCGTCTCGTATGTTCGGACGTTCCGCGGGATCGCTGATAGCGGCGTCTTGCTCTGGTGCATTCCTGCCGAGCCACTGCTATTTGCTCGTTCCACCAATATACCGGGGTGTGGTTGCATTGGTAGCTTCTGCATCTGCTCATACTGGCGTCGCATGCGCTTTCAAGCTGCAACATTACGTCCTCAGCCATGCGCACCAAGCTTCCTCCAGAATTTGTAATCGCTAGGTGAGCTGCAAACGTCCGTGTGTTTAAGGTTCCCTAACGATATCTCTTCTACTGGTGTACTGAGCGCTGTCGATTTACCACGCTCTCGCCGACAGAGCACTTGATGGCTGCGTGATCACTCGCATTATATGCGTCATCGATACTCCAGCGTGACGAGCCATACAGAGGGCTGCTGACGAAAGTCAAGTCCACTACTGAGCCCACTCCTGCACGGCTAAAAGTGTGTTGCGAACCGTGGTTGAGGAGCAGGGCTCGCCCCCTGGCATTGGTATACGAGCTGCCCCAATCTACCGCCCACGCGTTGAAGTCGCCAGCGATGACATGCGGGTAGCGGCCTCTGGCGTTTGACACTAATAAGTCGAGGCTCTTGGTGAACTCAGAGAGCTGCAGGCTGGGAGCCAGGTATACGGAGTAGACCCATATGTCCATATTCTGCTCTCTCACCGTTTGTTACAACAGTTCCTGCACCTCCGCGCAATGATTCAGGTTGAGCTGGATCAGTTGCATTTTGGTCGGTGCAGGGGTGCTGTGCTGCCGCTCAGGGGGCATCTGGTGCCGCCTGCCTGATGGCTGATATCCGCTCTTGCATTCAGCGGCCTTATGGCCTGCGTCGCCGTACCTGATGCAGCAATTGGATCTGTCCACTGGATTCCTGCATCTATTAGCAGTGTGTCCCATCTCCAGGCATCGGTAGCATCTTTTGCGGGCTTCTTGCATGTGTATGGCACAACTAGTCCATCCAATCTGAACATTGCGTAGAACACATATCTTGCTCGCCAGGTTCGACGGGACTGAGTACGTGGCCGCTTGGAAGGACGCATAAGAGGGTCGAAGGCTCTTGATCTTGCAGGCATCTTCTGGGATGTTTGCCTATTCAACCAGGGCTGCTACGGTCTCCTGTTTATTCACTAATTCGTCGAGGTCTCCTGCGCTGTCACCCAACACCAGCTCTATTTCGCCTTTGAGCCTCTGGGTGCATTCTAGACCTACTCCTCTTAGTTCGAGCAACAGCTCACCCTTCGCTGTTCGACTAGCCTTGGTCACGTTCTCTCGGATCTCGTTGAGTTTTCCATCTTACCTTCGCGTGACCATAGATAGCACCTCACTGTAGGACATCACACCGTTTGCGCTTATAACCAGCGCATCGGCCCGTGCCCTTGCTGCTGGTGCTGCCCTCAATGGCTTGGAAGGCTTCTTGGGCTGGACTTTGGTCCACTGTGCTGCTCGTGATGCTGCCACGGTTTGCTCCGTTGGGCCTGCTACGGCGCGCTTATCCACTTTGTTCTTCTTTGAAGGTGTGCCACGTTGACCCGTTTCGTGCTCTCTACGTATTTTGGGTGTTATGACGCTGGCTGTCTTCTCTAACAACTTTGGCGCATGGCTTGCAGCTGTGGGCGACGTCTGCGTGCTTCTCCCCGCGTACTCTACCGGCTTTCTTGCAGTTGGCAAGGAGACTTGCGTCGACTGTTTTGACGTAATCACGTGCTCGGTGTTGTTTGCCTTCCTCTTGTTGGCATACGTGCAATAGAATTTTATTGCTTTTGCCAGCTCATAAGAGATGAGCTGGTTTATGTGCCTCTGACCATTGAAGAGCGTATCAAGGCCGTTCAATATGCCACACAGCTCTTCGAATACGTCCTTTGGCTGCTCCAGATCCGGGGATGCTGGCATGGCTCTTGGAGGCGCTTCGTTTTGCACTGGCATTGCCACGGATCCCTGGGGAGGGGATTTCGGCAGCGCCGAGCGACGCACGAAACCTTCCAGCCTCTCAGTGTCTTGGCGCCGCTTGTTTGATTTAATGCTCTAAATACCAGGCTCTACAGGCGAGTCCCTCGGTGGCCAGAGGTTTCACTCGACTCGGCCACCAGAGCCCCGTTTGTATGGGTAACGCTGAAGCGGGGGAGTTGGCAATTAGTCTGTTCCTCGACCTTCTACTCCTTTTTTCTCCCTGGAGCCGGTAGTGAGCGCTGAGCCCCTTCCGCTTTCCGTGTTTTAAGAAAGCTGTTATACTTTTTTAAAAACACTTACCTGGTGTGCAGATATTTCGTTTGTCCAGAAGTATGCAATGCTTCCTGACAAGCTATCTCCAGGTGGTTTTGTTGCGGGTGGTTGTCTCCGCTAGTTCTTTTGCAGCTGGTGCGGATCAGCTGGTTGTGAACCGCGGTAACCAACACTACTAACAGCTGTTAGAGTGAATGCAACCAGTTGCACAGTTTACTTCGCGAGACGGCTGCTATTACTTTCCTATTTTAAGTAGGAAAACAACAGAGCAGAAACGTGGGCAAACAAGCAAAAACACGCGCGGAGCACTCCAAATGGACGCTTCCACTCCTCTCTCTTGAATGCCGAAGCTGGGGACGCTACGCCTAGGAATCACCGCAGGGATTGTACAGCAAGTACCACGTTGCGATCTAACTCCTGTTAGATCCTGTATGTGTATGAGTATGTGTATGTGTATGTGTATGTGTATGTGTATGTGTATGTGTATGTATATGTATATGTGTATGTGTATGTGTATGTGTATGTGTATGTGTATGTGTATGTGTATGTGTATGTGTATGTGTATGTGCATGTGTATATGTATGTGTATGTGTATGTGTATTTTTTTTTTTTTTAAATTCATTTATTGTCCCTATATAGAGTAACCTAGCTTATGTATTTATTTACAACCAGTATTTGGTTTGATGGGGTATATAGGACGGACTTTCGCGGTACGACCGTGAAGTATTGCTTCGCGGAAGCCATCGCCGATCCTACTCCATCTGTCCTCTCAGCTCTCTTTCCACTCTGCACAGTTCTGTCATGACGACTGCCGCAAAGTCGCTGCATGCCTGCCAGTTGGTGCTGCTCTCAAGCATAAGTGGCACGAGGTTTTCCACCGAGATTTCGCTTTTGATGGTTTCCTCCAAACGCTGGTGTTGCACTGTGAAACGCGCACAGAAGATTGGAAATGGAAATGGAACACGACACTGCATTCTCTGTGGGCAGGTCGGCGAGTGGGGCCACGCCGGCTATTACCAGAGCTACTTCATCGGATATGGTTCTAAAGCCGCTGCAGATTCTGATCGCCTCTAGGCGATGCCTCGCTACCAGCCCGCGGCTGTAGCTTGGAGATTGGGCGGCAGGCAGCCATATCGGTGCTGCGTAGAGCATAGTTGCTCTGGTGACGCTGGTAAGCAGGATTTTTTTGCACTGTTTCGGTCCCCGTGTATTTGGCATTATTCGCGACAGGGCTCGATTTCTGTTTGCGGCTTTTTCACTGGCATACGCCAGGTGTTCTCGAAAGCTAAGTCTGGTGTCCAGCATAACTCCCATGTACTTAATGGCTCTCTTGGAGAGGATCATGGTGTTGCCCACTGTGATGGTGGCTGTCTCAACAGACTACTGGCTGCTGATCAGTACGGCTTCGGTTTTTTGGGGAGCTAGGTCAAGTCCAACGGAAGAGAGCCACTGCTCGATCTTCGCGATGGCTTGATTGCATCTTAGCTCTGCATAATGGAGCTCCTTGGCCACAACCACAACTGCCACGTCATACGCGAAGCCTACTACCTGGACACCGTCAGACAAAACTAGTCGGAAGATGTCGTCGTACATGATGTTCCATAATATGGGGCCCACCACTGAGCCTTGAGGTACGCCTCCTGTTATGTGGTGCTCTTCTGTTAGCTCACTGTTGTCGTATTTCAGTATCTCTGGAAGTAGCTGTGTATAATCCGCAGCAGGAATGTCGGTACATGGAAGTCTGCTAGGGCTTCCATGATGCAGCTCCACATCGCAGTGTTGAATGCGGTTTTTACATCGATTGTGGCATACAGTTTTCTTTGGAGCCGGCCTTCCATCTCGTTCCAGCGATTACACTCGTGGCTATGTCCGTTGTATTATATCCCCAAATTTCTTATTATTTTATCATGGAAAACACTGGCACGTCAGTGCCGTTTGACTTTAGTTTTTTGAATCTTTTATTGAATTTATTCTTATAGCTAAAACCGCATAGCTGCGCTGCCGGGTACGCCAGCAGCAGAGCGGCTTCATACATATTTTGTCTTATCAGCATAATCGGGAGAGAGAGTGTCTTATGTACTTATTTGTATGTATGTATATTTATGCTGCAATTGGTCAGCGTGAGTCTGCTTACTTAGCGTAGCTCATAAGTGGGCGATCATATTACACGCTCACTTGAAAGGGTTTTGTTTGTGCATTGCAACAATGTGTTGCTGATATATTTATGCTTAATCGATGTTATTTATTGGTACAGTGTAACTTTTTTAATAGCATCCAGTGTGGATCTTGCTTTCCGAAAGCCGTACTGCATTGGGGATAAGTCACCAGCCGCAGTTAGAGCTCTTTCGAAACGGGCACTGATGAGGGCAGATCAGGCAGATTGATCGATAGGATGACGGCTCGTCAGGAGGTTTGCCGGGCTTCGGTATCAACACTAGGCGGTGGACTTTCCATCGGTTTGGGAAGACACCTTCGCGGAAGCATTTATTGTAGAGCTCCGGGAATACTTCCGGGTGGAGCGCTAGTGCGAGTCCCAATGCTCGGTTTGGGATACCGTCAGGCCCTGGCGATTTATTCAGCTTCAACCTCCTAGCACGGATCATAATTTCTTCATATGTGACTTCCTCTATCGGTGCTGCTACAGTTTCAGCTAGCAACGCGCGGCTGACTCTGTCGGTTCTGCTGGGGAACAAGTGCTCAACGATGGCTTTCAGTGTTGCGGGATTTTTTGGCTGTGCGCGTAGGTTGGCACTGAATCTTTTTGCAACAACCCCACGGGTCTGCCGTGTCGCTGAGCTCCTGAAAGCATTTGCGTTTGCTTTCCTTTATAGCTCGCTTCAGTTCCCTTCTGCATGCAACAAAAGTTGCTTGTCGTCTCGTATGTTCGGACGTTCCGCGGGATCGCTGATAGCGGCGTCTTGCTCTGGTGCATTCCTGCCGAGCCACTGCTATTTGCTCGTTCCACCAATATACCGGGGTGTGGTTGCATTGGTAGCTTCTGCATCTGCTCATACTGGCGTCGCATGCGCTTTCAAGCTGCAACATTACGTCCTCAGCCATGCGCACCAAGCTTCCTCCAGAATTTGTAATCGCTAGGTGAGCTGCAAACGTCCGTGTGTTTAAGGTTCCCTAACGATATCTCTTCTACTGGTGTACTGAGCGCTGTCGATTTACCACGCTCTCGCCGACAGAGCACTTGATGGCTGCGTGATCACTCGCATTATATGCGTCATCGATACTCCAGCGTGACGAGCCATACAGAGGGCTGCTGACGAAAGTCAAGTCCACTACTGAGCCCACTCCTGCACGGCTAAAAGTGTGTTGCGAACCGTGGTTGAGGAGCAGGGCTCGCCCCCTGGCATTGGTATACGAGCTGCCCCAATCTACCGCCCACGCGTTGAAGTCGCCAGCGATGACATGCGGGTAGCGGCCTCTGGCGTTTGACACTAATAAGTCGAGGCTCTTGGTGAACTCAGAGAGCTGCAGGCTGGGAGCCAGGTATACGGAGTAGACCCATATGTCCATATTCTGCTCTCTCACCGTTTGTTACAACAGTTCCTGCACCTCCGCGCAATGATTCAGGTTGAGCTGGATCAGTTGCATTTTGGTCGGTGCAGGGGTGCTGTGCTGCCGCTCAGGGGGCATCTGGTGCCGCCTGCCTGATGGCTGATATCCGCTCTTGCATTCAGCGGCCTTATGGCCTGCGTCGCCGTACCTGATGCAGCAATTGGATCTGTCCACTGGATTCCTGCATCTATTAGCAGTGTGTCCCATCTCCAGGCATCGGTAGCATCTTTTGCGGGCTTCTTGCATGTGTATGGCACAACTAGTCCATCCAATCTGAACATTGCGTAGAACACATATCTTGCTCGCCAGGTTCGACGGGACTGAGTACGTGGCCGCTTGGAAGGACGCATAAGAGGGTCGAAGGCTCTTGATCTTGCAGGCATCTTCTGGGATGTTTGCCTATTCAACCAGGGCTGCTACGGTCTCCTGTTTATTCACTAATTCGTCGAGGTCTCCTGCGCTGTCACCCAACACCAGCTCTATTTCGCCTTTGAGCCTCTGGGTGCATTCTAGACCTACTCCTCTTAGTTCGAGCAACAGCTCACCCTTCGCTGTTCGACTAGCCTTGGTCACGTTCTCTCGGATCTCGTTGAGTTTTCCATCTTACCTTCGCGTGACCATAGATAGCACCTCACTGTAGGACATCACACCGTTTGCGCTTATAACCAGCGCATCGGCCCGTGCCCTTGCTGCTGGTGCTGCCCTCAATGGCTTGGAAGGCTTCTTGGGCTGGACTTTGGTCCACTGTGCTGCTCGTGATGCTGCCACGGTTTGCTCCGTTGGGCCTGCTACGGCGCGCTTATCCACTTTGTTCTTCTTTGAAGGTGTGCCACGTTGACCCGTTTCGTGCTCTCTACGTATTTTGGGTGTTATGACGCTGGCTGTCTTCTCTAACAACTTTGGCGCATGGCTTGCAGCTGTGGGCGACGTCTGCGTGCTTCTCCCCGCGTACTCTACCGGCTTTCTTGCAGTTGGCAAGGAGACTTGCGTCGACTGTTTTGACGTAATCACGTGCTCGGTGTTGTTTGCCTTCCTCTTGTTGGCATACGTGCAATAGAATTTTATTGCTTTTGCCAGCTCATAAGAGATGAGCTGGTTTATGTGCCTCTGACCATTGAAGAGCGTATCAAGGCCGTTCAATATGCCACACAGCTCTTCGAATACGTCCTTTGGCTGCTCCAGATCCGGGGATGCTGGCATGGCTCTTGGAGGCGCTTCGTTTTGCACTGGCATTGCCACGGATCCCTGGGGAGGGGATTTCGGCAGCGCCGAGCGACGCACGAAACCTTCCAGCCTCTCAGTGTCTTGGCGCCGCTTGTTTGATTTAATGCTCTAAATACCAGGCTCTACAGGCGAGTCCCTCGGTGGCCAGAGGTTTCACTCGACTCGGCCACCAGAGCCCCGTTTGTATGGGTAACGCTGAAGCGGGGGAGTTGGCAATTAGTCTGTTCCTCGACCTTCTACTCCTTTTTTCTCCCTGGAGCCGGTAGTGAGCGCTGAGCCCCTTCCGCTTTCCGTGTTTTAAGAAAGCTGTTATACTTTTTTAAAAACACTTACCTGGTGTGCAGATATTTCGTTTGTCCAGAAGTATGCAATGCTTCCTGACAAGCTATCTCCAGGTGGTTTTGTTGCGGGTGGTTGTCTCCGCTAGTTCTTTTGCAGCTGGTGCGGATCAGCTGGTTGTGAACCGCGGTAACCAACACTACTAACAGCTGTTAGAGTGAATGCAACCAGTTGCACAGTTTACTTCGCGAGACGGCTGCTATTACTTTCCTATTTTAAGTAGGAAAACAACAGAGCAGAAACGTGGGCAAACAAGCAAAAACACGCGCGGAGCACTCCAAATGGACGCTTCCACTCCTCTCTCTTGAATGCCGAAGCTGGGGACGCTACGCCTAGGAATCACCGCAGGGATTGTACAGCAAGTACCACGTTGCGATCTAACTCCTGTTAGATCCTGTATGTGTATGAGTATGTGTATGTGTATGTGTATGTGTATGTGTATGTGTATGTGTATGTGTATGTATATGTATATGTGTATGTGTATGTGTATGTGTATGTGTATGTGTATGTGTATGTGTATGTGTATGTGTATGTGCATGTGTATATGTATGTGTATGTGTATGTGTATTTTTTTTTTTTAAATTCATTTATTGTCCCTATATAGAGTAACCTAGCTTATGTATTTATTTACAACCAGTATTTGGTTTGATGGGGTATATAGGACGGACTTTCGCGGTACGACCGTGAAGTATTGCTTCGCGGAAGCCATCGCCGATCCTACTCCATCTGTCCTCTCAGCTCTCTTTCCACTCTGCACAGTTCTGTCATGACGACTGCCGCAAAGTCGCTGCATGCCTGCCAGTTGGTGCTGCTCTCAAGCATAAGTGGCACGAGGTTTTCCACCGAGATTTCGCTTTTGATGGTTTCCTCCAAACGCTGGTGTTGCACTGTGAAACGCGCACAGAAGATTGGAAATGGAAATGGAACACGACACTGCATTCTCTGTGGGCAGGTCGGCGAGTGGGACCACGCCGGCTATTACCAGAGCTACTTCATCGGATATGGTTCTAAAGCCGCTGCAGATTCTGATCGCCTCTAGGCGATGCCTCGCTACCAGCCCGCGGCTGTAGCTTGGAGATTGGGCGGCAGGCAGCCATATCGGTGCTGCGTAGAGCATAGTTGCTCTGGTGACGCTGGTAAGCAGGATTTTTTTGCACTGTTTCGGTCCCCGTGTATTTGGCATTATTCGCGACAGGGCTCGATTTCTGTTTGCGGCTTTTTCACTGGCATACGCCAGGTGTTCTCGAAAGCTAAGTCTGGTGTCCAGCATAACTCCCATGTACTTAATGGCTCTCTTGGAGAGGATCATGGTGTTGCCCACTGTGATGGTGGCTGTCTCAACAGACTACTGGCTGCTGATCAGTACGGCTTCGGTTTTTTGGGGAGCTAGGTCAAGTCCAACGGAAGAGAGCCACTGCTCGATCTTCGCGATGGCTTGATTGCATCTTAGCTCTGCATAATGGAGCTCCTTGGCCACAACCACAACTGCCACGTCATACGCGAAGCCTACTACCTGGACACCGTCAGACAAAACTAGTCGGAAGATGTCGTCGTACATGATGTTCCATAATATGGGGCCTACCACTGAGCCTTGAGGTACGCCTCCTGTTATGTGGTGCTCTTCTGTTAGCTCACTGTTGTCGTATTTCAGTATCTCTGGAAGTAGCTGTGTATAATCCGCAGCAGGAATGTCGGTACATGGAAGTCTGCTAGGGCTTCCATGATGCAGCTCCACATCGCAGTGTTGAATGCGGTTTTTACATCGATTGTGGCATACAGTTTTCTTTGGAGCCGGCCTTCCATCTCGTTCCAGCGATTACACTCGTGGCTATGTCCGTTGTATTATATCCCCAAATTTCTTATTATTTTATCATGGAAAACACTGGCACGTCAGTGCCGTTTGACTTTAGTTTTTTGAATCTTTTATTGAATTTATTCTTATAGCTAAAACCGCATAGCTGCGCTGCCGGGTACGCCAGCAGCAGAGCGGCTTCATACATATTTTGTCTTATCAGCATAATCGGGAGAGAGAGTGTCTTATGTACTTATTTGTATGTATGTATATTTATGCTGCAATTGGTCAGCGTGAGTCTGCTTACTTAGCGTAGCTCATAAGTGGGCGATCATATTACACGCTCACTTGAAAGGGTTTTGTTTGTGCATTGCAACAATGTGTTGCTGATATATTTATGCTTAATCGATGTTATTTATTGGTACAGT
>JAWNPQ010000345.1:0-33494 GCA_035047465.1 Drosophila sordidula
TACCTGTATTTATTGGCGGATAATATCTGTATCCGCTTTTATTTGCATACGAAGAACGCACCTTGGGAAGAAGCCGCTTATTTTCATTTTATTGACCAGCGAGCTTTTGCATAAGAGATAACCAAAAGAAGTTACTTTATTTATATTGCTGGATAATACCTGTATTCGTGAGTAGAACCTCCTCTTTTTGTAGCTATATAATAGTTTCCCCCGGAAGCCTGCCTGTCTATTTAATAATCTTGAAATAGTTAGGGGCAGGTATAGTTTCTCTTAGTTTTCTTTTTCTGATTTTGTAAAAAATGTTGCAGTAAGCTTGGCTAAACAAGCATACTCAACCACTGTGTCGCAATTTCTTTTTCTCTTTCTGCTAATCTGAAGTTGGTTTTCTCTGATATTCCCTATTATTGAGTTAATACACTATTATTTATTTATTATCTTGACCTCGTGGTTAATGGGTTGTGGGCTGGAAGTGCAGTTCCCTTTTTGGGCCTTTCTCGTAATGCTCTTAGATGTATAGTAGTTTATTAAATGCAAGGAGTCATGACCATAAACTGCTCTGGCCATAACTCTTTCTTTTTCCTTCTCTTTCTTTTTCTTTTTTCAATGATTAATAATTTAGTTTATTAAAGTTACCTAATGCTTAACTGTCAATTTTTGAGCTTAGGAATTTAATCTTAGATGGCCAGGAAATAGTCTTTCCATATTGGCATTAATAAATTTGTGATAAGCAGAGCATTGAAATGTAAGAAAAATAATTTTTCCTTTTTGAATAAAAATTATTTTCCTTTTCCATGTGAAAAAGTAGCCTATAGGTTGCAAGAATCCGCCGTGTCAACCTTGTGAAGAAACTTATTTATACCAGCTGGAGGATAATATCTGTATCCCCTATACTGGCCAAGTGAATTTACCTGTATTTATTGGCGGATAATATCTGTATCCGCTTTTATTTGCATACGAAGAACGCACCTTGGGAAGAAGCCGCTTATTTTCATTTTATTGACCAGCGAGCTTTTGCATAAGAGATAACCAAAAGAAGTTACTTTATTTATATTGCTGGATAATACCTGTATTCGTGAGTAGAACCTCCTTTTTTTGTAGCTATATAATAGTTTCCCCCGGAAGCCTGCCTGTCTATTTAATAATCTTGAAATAGTTAGGGGCAGGTATAGTTTCTCTTAGTTTTCTTTTTCTGATTTTGTAAAAAATGTTGCAGTAAGCTTGGCTAAACAAGCATACTCAACCACTGTGTCGCAATTTCTTTTTTCTCTTTCTGCTAATCTGAAGTTGGTTTTCTCTGATATTCCCTATTATTGAGTTAATACACTATTATTTATTTATTATCTTGACCTCGTGGTTAATGGGTTGTGGGCTGGAAGTGCAGTTCCCTTTTTGGGCCTTTCTCGTAATGCTCTTAGATGTATAGTAGTTTATTAAATGCAAGGAGTCATGACCATAAACTGCTCTGGCCATAACTCTTTCTTTTTCCTTCTCTTTCTTTTTCTTTTTTTCAATGATTAATAATTTAGTTTATTAAAGTTACCTAATGCTTAACTGTCAATTTTTGAGCTTAGGAATTTAATCTTAGATGGCCAGGAAATAGTCTTTCCATATTGGCATTAATAAATTTGTGATAAGCAGAGCATTGAAATGTAAGAAAAATAATTTTTCCCTTTTGAATAAAAATTATTTTCCTTTTCCATGTGAAAAAGTAGCCTATAGGTTGCAAGAATCCGCCGTGTCAACCTTGTGAAGAAACTTATTTATACCAGCTGGAGGATAATATCTGTATCCCCTATACTGGCCAAGTGAATTTACCTGTATTTATTGGCGGATAATATCTGTATCCGCTTTTATTTGCATACGAAGAACGCACCTTGGGAAGAAGCCGCTTATTTTCATTTTATTGACCAGCGAGCTTTTGCATAAGAGATAACCAAAAGAAGTTACTTTATTTATATTGCTGGATAATACCTGTATTCGTGAGTAGAACCTCCTCTTTTTGTAGCTATATAATAGTTTCCCCCGGAAGCCTGCCTGTCTATTTAATAATCTTGAAATAGTTAGGGGCAGGTATAGTTTCTCTTAGTTTTCTTTTTCTGATTTTGTAAAAAATGTTGCAGTAAGCTTGGCTAAACAAGCATACTCAACCACTGTGTCGCAATTTCTTTTTCTCTTTCTGCTAATCTGAAGTTGGTTTTCTCTGATATTCCCTATTATTGAGTTAATACACTATTATTTATTTATTATCTTGACCTCGTGGTTAATGGGTTGTGGGCTGGAAGTGCAGTTCCCTTTTTGGGCCTTTCTCGTAATGCTCTTAGATGTATAGTAGTTTATTAAATGCAAGGAGTCATGACCATAAACTGCTCTGGCCATAACTCTTTCTTTTTCCTTCTCTTTCTTTTTCTTTTTTTCAATGATTAATAATTTAGTTTATTAAAGTTACCTAATGCTTAACTGTCAATTTTTGAGCTTAGGAATTTAATCTTAGATGGCCAGGAAATAGTCTTTCCATATTGGCATTAATAAATTTGTGATAAGCAGAGCATTGAAATGTAAGAAAAATAATTTTTCCTTTTTGAATAAAAATTATTTTCCTTTTCCATGTGAAAAAGTAGCCTATAGGTTGCAAGAATCCGCCGTGTCAACCTTGTGAAGAAACTTATTTATACCAGCTGGAGGATAATATCTGTATCCCCTATACTGGCCAAGTGAATTTACCTGTATTTATTGGCGGATAATATCTGTATCCGCTTTTATTTGCATACGAAGAACGCACCTTGGGAAGAAGCCGCTTATTTTCATTTTATTGACCAGCGAGCTTTTGCATAAGAGATAACCAAAAGAAGTTACTTTATTTATATTGCTGGATAATACCTGTATTCGTGAGTAGAACCTCCTCTTTTTGTAGCTATATAATAGTTTCCCCGGAAGCCTGCCTGTCTATTTAATAATCTTGAAATAGTTAGGGGCAGGTATAGTTTCTCTTAGTTTTCTTTTTCTGATTTTGTAAAAAATGTTGCAGTAAGCTTGGCTAAACAAGCATACTCAACCACTGTGTCGCAATTTCTTTTTTCTCTTTCTGCTAATCTGAAGTTGGTTTTCTCTGATATTCCCTATTATTGAGTTAATACACTATTATTTATTTATTATCTTGACCTCGTGGTTAATGGGTTGTGGGCTGGAAGTGCAGTTCCCTTTTTGGGCCTTTCTCGTAATGCTCTTAGATGTATAGTAGTTTATTAAATGCAAGGAGTCATGACCATAAACTGCTCTGGCCATAACTCTTTCTTTTTCCTTCTCTTTCTTTTTCTTTTTTTCAATGATTAATAATTTAGTTTATTAAAGTTACCTAATGCTTAACTGTCAATTTTTGAGCTTAGGAATTTAATCTTAGATGGCCAGGAAATAGTCTTTCCATATTGGCATTAATAAATTTGTGATAAGCAGAGCATTGAAATGTAAGAAAAATAATTTTTCCTTTTTGAATAAAAATTATTTTCCTTTTCCATGTGAAAAAGTAGCCTATAGGTTGCAAGAATCCGCCGTGTCAACCTTGTGAAGAAACTTATTTATACCAGCTGGAGGATAATATCTGTATCCCCTATACTGGCCAAGTGAATTTACCTGTATTTATTGGCGGATAATATCTGTATCCGCTTTTATTTGCATACGAAGAACGCACCTTGGGAAGAAGCCGCTTATTTTCATTTTATTGACCAGCGAGCTTTTGCATAAGAGATAACCAAAAGAAGTTACTTTATTTATATTGCTGGATAATACCTGTATTCGTGAGTAGAACCTCCTCTTTTTGTAGCTATATAATAGTTTCCCCCGGAAGCCTGCCTGTCTATTTAATAATCTTGAAATAGTTAGGGGCAGGTATAGTTTCTCTTAGTTTTCTTTTTCTGATTTTGTAAAAAATGTTGCAGTAAGCTTGGCTAAACAAGCATACTCAACCACTGTGTCGCAATTTCTTTTTTCTCTTTCTGCTAATCTGAAGTTGGTTTTCTCTGATATTCCCTATTATTGAGTTAATACACTATTATTTATTTATTATCTTGACCTCGTGGTTAATGGGTTGTGGGCTGGAAGTGCAGTTCCCTTTTTGGGCCTTTCTCGTAATGCTCTTAGATGTATAGTAGTTTATTAAATGCAAGGAGTCATGACCATAAACTGCTCTGGCCATAACTCTTTCTTTTTCCTTCTCTTTCTTTTTCTTTTTTCAATGATTAATAATTTAGTTTATTAAAGTTACCTAATGCTTAACTGTCAATTTTTGAGCTTAGGAATTTAATCTTAGATGGCCAGGAAATAGTCTTTCCATATTGGCATTAATAAATTTGTGATAAGCAGAGCATTGAAATGTAAGAAAAATAATTTTTCCTTTTTGAATAAAAATTATTTTCCTTTTCCATGTGAAAAAGTAGCCTATAGGTTGCAAGAATCCGCCGTGTCAACCTTGTGAAGAAACTTATTTATACCAGCTGGAGGATAATATCTGTATCCCCTATACTGGCCAAGTGAATTTACCTGTATTTATTGGCGGATAATATCTGTATCCGCTTTTATTTGCATACGAAGAACGCACCTTGGGAAGAAGCCGCTTATTTTCATTTTATTGACCAGCGAGCTTTTGCATAAGAGATAACCAAAAGAAGTTACTTTATTTATATTGCTGGATAATACCTGTATTCGTGAGTAGAACCTCCTCTTTTTGTAGCTATATAATAGTTTCCCCCGGAAGCCTGCCTGTCTATTTAATAATCTTGAAATAGTTAGGGGCAGGTATAGTTTCTCTTAGTTTTCTTTTTCTGATTTTGTAAAAAATGTTGCAGTAAGCTTGGCTAAACAAGCATACTCAACCACTGTGTCGCAATTTCTTTTTTCTCTTTCTGCTAATCTGAAGTTGGTTTTCTCTGATATTCCCTATTATTGAGTTAATACACTATTATTTATTTATTATCTTGACCTCGTGGTTAATGGGTTGTGGGCTGGAAGTGCAGTTCCCTTTTTGGGCCTTTCTCGTAATGCTCTTAGATGTATAGTAGTTTATTAAATGCAAGGAGTCATGACCATAAACTGCTCTGGCCATAACTCTTTCTTTTTCCTTCTCTTTCTTTTTCTTTTTTTCAATGATTAATAATTTAGTTTATTAAAGTTACCTAATGCTTAACTGTCAATTTTTGAGCTTAGGAATTTAATCTTAGATGGCCAGGAAATAGTCTTTCCATATTGGCATTAATAAATTTGTGATAAGCAGAGCATTGAAATGTAAGAAAAATAATTTTTCCTTTTTGAATAAAAATTATTTTCCTTTTCCATGTGAAAAAGTAGCCTATAGGTTGCAAGAATCCGCCGTGTCAACCTTGTGAAGAAACTTATTTATACCAGCTGGAGGATAATATCTGTATCCCCTATACTGGCCAAGTGAATTTACCTGTATTTATTGGCGGATAATATCTGTATCCGCTTTTATTTGCATACGAAGAACGCACCTTGGGAAGAAGCCGCTTATTTTCATTTTATTGACCAGCGAGCTTTTGCATAAGAGATAACCAAAAGAAGTTACTTTATTTATATTGCTGGATAATACCTGTATTCGTGAGTAGAACCTCCTCTTTTTGTAGCTATATAATAGTTTCCCCCGGAAGCCTGCCTGTCTATTTAATAATCTTGAAATAGTTAGGGGCAGGTATAGTTTCTCTTAGTTTTCTTTTTCTGATTTTGTAAAAAATGTTGCAGTAAGCTTGGCTAAACAAGCATACTCAACCACTGTGTCGCAATTTCTTTTTTCTCTTTCTGCTAATCTGAAGTTGGTTTTCTCTGATATTCCCTATTATTGAGTTAATACACTATTATTTATTTATTATCTTGACCTCGTGGTTAATGGGTTGTGGGCTGGAAGTGCAGTTCCCTTTTTGGGCCTTTCTCGTAATGCTCTTAGATGTATAGTAGTTTATTAAATGCAAGGAGTCATGACCATAAACTGCTCTGGCCATAACTCTTTCTTTTTCCTTCTCTTTCTTTTTCTTTTTTTCAATGATTAATAATTTAGTTTATTAAAGTTACCTAATGCTTAACTGTCAATTTTTGAGCTTAGGAATTTAATCTTAGATGGCCAGGAAATAGTCTTTCCATATTGGCATTAATAAATTTGTGATAAGCAGAGCATTGAAATGTAAGAAAAATAATTTTTCCTTTTTGAATAAAAATTATTTTCCTTTTCCATGTGAAAAAGTAGCCTATAGGTTGCAAGAATCCGCCGTGTCAACCTTGTGAAGAAACTTATTTATACCAGCTGGAGGATAATATCTGTATCCCCTATACTGGCCAAGTGAATTTACCTGTATTTATTGGCGGATAATATCTGTATCCGCTTTTATTTGCATACGAAGAACGCACCTTGGGAAGAAGCCGCTTATTTTCATTTTATTGACCAGCGAGCTTTTGCATAAGAGATAACCAAAAGAAGTTACTTTATTTATATTGCTGGATAATACCTGTATTCGTGAGTAGAACCTCCTCTTTTTGTAGCTATATAATAGTTTCCCCCGGAAGCCTGCCTGTCTATTTAATAATCTTGAAATAGTTAGGGGCAGGTATAGTTTCTCTTAGTTTTCTTTTTCTGATTTTGTAAAAAATGTTGCAGTAAGCTTGGCTAAACAAGCATACTCAACCACTGTGTCGCAATTTCTTTTTTCTCTTTCTGCTAATCTGAAGTTGGTTTTCTCTGATATTCCCTATTATTGAGTTAATACACTATTATTTATTTATTATCTTGACCTCGTGGTTAATGGGTTGTGGGCTGGAAGTGCAGTTCCCTTTTTGGGCCTTTCTCGTAATGCTCTTAGATGTATAGTAGTTTATTAAATGCAAGGAGTCATGACCATAAACTGCTCTGGCCATAACTCTTTCTTTTTCCTTCTCTTTCTTTTTCTTTTTTTCAATGATTAATAATTTAGTTTATTAAAGTTACCTAATGCTTAACTGTCAATTTTTGAGCTTAGGAATTTAATCTTAGATGGCCAGGAAATAGTCTTTCCATATTGGCATTAATAAATTTGTGATAAGCAGAGCATTGAAATGTAAGAAAAATAATTTTTCCTTTTTGAATAAAAATTATTTTCCTTTTCCATGTGAAAAAGTAGCCTATAGGTTGCAAGAATCCGCCGTGTCAACCTTGTGAAGAAACTTATTTATACCAGCTGGAGGATAATATCTGTATCCCCTATACTGGCCAAGTGAATTTACCTGTATTTATTGGCGGATAATATCTGTATCCGCTTTTATTTGCATACGAAGAACGCACCTTGGGAAGAAGCCGCTTATTTTCATTTTATTGACCAGCGAGCTTTTGCATAAGAGATAACCAAAAGAAGTTACTTTATTTATATTGCTGGATAATACCTGTATTCGTGAGTAGAACCTCCTCTTTTTGTAGCTATATAATAGTTTCCCCCGGAAGCCTGCCTGTCTATTTAATAATCTTGAAATAGTTAGGGGCAGGTATAGTTTCTCTTAGTTTTCTTTTTCTGATTTTGTAAAAAATGTTGCAGTAAGCTTGGCTAAACAAGCATACTCAACCACTGTGTCGCAATTTCTTTTTTCTCTTTCTGCTAATCTGAAGTTGGTTTTCTCTGATATTCCCTATTATTGAGTTAATACACTATTATTTATTTATTATCTTGACCTCGTGGTTAATGGGTTGTGGGCTGGAAGTGCAGTTCCCTTTTTGGGCCTTTCTCGTAATGCTCTTAGATGTATAGTAGTTTATTAAATGCAAGGAGTCATGACCATAAACTGCTCTGGCCATAACTCTTTCTTTTTCCTTCTCTTTCTTTTTCTTTTTTTCAATGATTAATAATTTAGTTTATTAAAGTTACCTAATGCTTAACTGTCAATTTTTGAGCTTAGGAATTTAATCTTAGATGGCCAGGAAATAGTCTTTCCATATTGGCATTAATAAATTTGTGATAAGCAGAGCATTGAAATGTAAGAAAAATAATTTTTCCTTTTTGAATAAAAATTATTTTCCTTTTCCATGTGAAAAAGTAGCCTATAGGTTGCAAGAATCCGCCGTGTCAACCTTGTGAAGAAACTTATTTATACCAGCTGGAGGATAATATCTGTATCCCCTATACTGGCCAAGTGAATTTACCTGTATTTATTGGCGGATAATATCTGTATCCGCTTTTATTTGCATACGAAGAACGCACCTTGGGAAGAAGCCGCTTATTTTCATTTTATTGACCAGCGAGCTTTTGCATAAGAGATAACCAAAAGAAGTTACTTTATTTATATTGCTGGATAATACCTGTATTCGTGAGTAGAACCTCCTCTTTTTGTAGCTATATAATAGTTTCCCCCGGAAGCCTGCCTGTCTATTTAATAATCTTGAAATAGTTAGGGGCAGGTATAGTTTCTCTTAGTTTTCTTTTTCTGATTTTGTAAAAAATGTTGCAGTAAGCTTGGCTAAACAAGCATACTCAACCACTGTGTCGCAATTTCTTTTTCTCTTTCTGCTAATCTGAAGTTGGTTTTCTCTGATATTCCCTATTATTGAGTTAATACACTATTATTTATTTATTATCTTGACCTCGTGGTTAATGGGTTGTGGGCTGGAAGTGCAGTTCCCTTTTTGGGCCTTTCTCGTAATGCTCTTAGATGTATAGTAGTTTATTAAATGCAAGGAGTCATGACCATAAACTGCTCTGGCCATAACTCTTTCTTTTTCCTTCTCTTTCTTTTTCTTTTTTTCAATGATTAATAATTTAGTTTATTAAAGTTACCTAATGCTTAACTGTCAATTTTTGAGCTTAGGAATTTAATCTTAGATGGCCAGGAAATAGTCTTTCCATATTGGCATTAATAAATTTGTGATAAGCAGAGCATTGAAATGTAAGAAAAATAATTTTTCCTTTTTGAATAAAAATTATTTTCCTTTTCCATGTGAAAAAGTAGCCTATAGGTTGCAAGAATCCGCCGTGTCAACCTTGTGAAGAAACTTATTTATACCAGCTGGAGGATAATATCTGTATCCCCTATACTGGCCAAGTGAATTTACCTGTATTTATTGGCGGATAATATCTGTATCCGCTTTTATTTGCATACGAAGAACGCACCTTGGGAAGAAGCCGCTTATTTTCATTTTATTGACCAGCGAGCTTTTGCATAAGAGATAACCAAAAGAAGTTACTTTATTTATATTGCTGGATAATACCTGTATTCGTGAGTAGAACCTCCTCTTTTTGTAGCTATATAATAGTTTCCCCCGGAAGCCTGCCTGTCTATTTAATAATCTTGAAATAGTTAGGGGCAGGTATAGTTTCTCTTAGTTTTCTTTTTCTGATTTTGTAAAAAATGTTGCAGTAAGCTTGGCTAAACAAGCATACTCAACCACTGTGTCGCAATTTCTTTTTTCTCTTTCTGCTAATCTGAAGTTGGTTTTCTCTGATATTCCCTATTATTGAGTTAATACACTATTATTTATTTATTATCTTGACCTCGTGGTTAATGGGTTGTGGGCTGGAAGTGCAGTTCCCTTTTTGGGCCTTTCTCGTAATGCTCTTAGATGTATAGTAGTTTATTAAATGCAAGGAGTCATGACCATAAACTGCTCTGGCCATAACTCTTTCTTTTTCCTTCTCTTTCTTTTTCTTTTTTTCAATGATTAATAATTTAGTTTATTAAAGTTACCTAATGCTTAACTGTCAATTTTTGAGCTTAGGAATTTAATCTTAGATGGCCAGGAAATAGTCTTTCCATATTGGCATTAATAAATTTGTGATAAGCAGAGCATTGAAATGTAAGAAAAATAATTTTTCCTTTTTGAATAAAAATTATTTTCCTTTTCCATGTGAAAAAGTAGCCTATAGGTTGCAAGAATCCGCCGTGTCAACCTTGTGAAGAAACTTATTTATACCAGCTGGAGGATAATATCTGTATCCCCTATACTGGCCAAGTGAATTTACCTGTATTTATTGGCGGATAATATCTGTATCCGCTTTTATTTGCATACGAAGAACGCACCTTGGGAAGAAGCCGCTTATTTTCATTTTATTGACCAGCGAGCTTTTGCATAAGAGATAACCAAAAGAAGTTACTTTATTTATATTGCTGGATAATACCTGTATTCGTGAGTAGAACCTCCTCTTTTTGTAGCTATATAATAGTTTCCCCCGGAAGCCTGCCTGTCTATTTAATAATCTTGAAATAGTTAGGGGCAGGTATAGTTTCTCTTAGTTTTCTTTTTCTGATTTTGTAAAAAATGTTGCAGTAAGCTTGGCTAAACAAGCATACTCAACCACTGTGTCGCAATTTCTTTTTTCTCTTTCTGCTAATCTGAAGTTGGTTTTCTCTGATATTCCCTATTATTGAGTTAATACACTATTATTTATTTATTATCTTGACCTCGTGGTTAATGGGTTGTGGGCTGGAAGTGCAGTTCCCTTTTTGGGCCTTTCTCGTAATGCTCTTAGATGTATAGTAGTTTATTAAATGCAAGGAGTCATGACCATAAACTGCTCTGGCCATAACTCTTTCTTTTTCCTTCTCTTTCTTTTTCTTTTTTTCAATGATTAATAATTTAGTTTATTAAAGTTACCTAATGCTTAACTGTCAATTTTTGAGCTTAGGAATTTAATCTTAGATGGCCAGGAAATAGTCTTTCCATATTGGCATTAATAAATTTGTGATAAGCAGAGCATTGAAATGTAAGAAAAATAATTTTTCCTTTTTGAATAAAAATTATTTTCCTTTTCCATGTGAAAAAGTAGCCTATAGGTTGCAAGAATCCGCCGTGTCAACCTTGTGAAGAAACTTATTTATACCAGCTGGAGGATAATATCTGTATCCCCTATACTGGCCAAGTGAATTTACCTGTATTTATTGGCGGATAATATCTGTATCCGCTTTTATTTGCATACGAAGAACGCACCTTGGGAAGAAGCCGCTTATTTTCATTTTATTGACCAGCGAGCTTTTGCATAAGAGATAACCAAAAGAAGTTACTTTATTTATATTGCTGGATAATACCTGTATTCGTGAGTAGAACCTCCTCTTTTTGTAGCTATATAATAGTTTCCCCCGGAAGCCTGCCTGTCTATTTAATAATCTTGAAATAGTTAGGGGCAGGTATAGTTTCTCTTAGTTTTCTTTTTCTGATTTTGTAAAAAATGTTGCAGTAAGCTTGGCTAAACAAGCATACTCAACCACTGTGTCGCAATTTCTTTTTCTCTTTCTGCTAATCTGAAGTTGGTTTTCTCTGATATTCCCTATTATTGAGTTAATACACTATTATTTATTTATTATCTTGACCTCGTGGTTAATGGGTTGTGGGCTGGAAGTGCAGTTCCCTTTTTGGGCCTTTCTCGTAATGCTCTTAGATGTATAGTAGTTTATTAAATGCAAGGAGTCATGACCATAAACTGCTCTGGCCATAACTCTTTCTTTTTCCTTCTCTTTCTTTTTCTTTTTTTCAATGATTAATAATTTAGTTTATTAAAGTTACCTAATGCTTAACTGTCAATTTTTGAGCTTAGGAATTTAATCTTAGATGGCCAGGAAATAGTCTTTCCATATTGGCATTAATAAATTTGTGATAAGCAGAGCATTGAAATGTAAGAAAAATAATTTTTCCTTTTTGAATAAAAATTATTTTCCTTTTCCATGTGAAAAAGTAGCCTATAGGTTGCAAGAATCCGCCGTGTCAACCTTGTGAAGAAACTTATTTATACCAGCTGGAGGATAATATCTGTATCCCCTATACTGGCCAAGTGAATTTACCTGTATTTATTGGCGGATAATATCTGTATCCGCTTTTATTTGCATACGAAGAACGCACCTTGGGAAGAAGCCGCTTATTTTCATTTTATTGACCAGCGAGCTTTTGCATAAGAGATAACCAAAAGAAGTTACTTTATTTATATTGCTGGATAATACCTGTATTCGTGAGTAGAACCTCCTCTTTTTGTAGCTATATAATAGTTTCCCCGGAAGCCTGCCTGTCTATTTAATAATCTTGAAATAGTTAGGGGCAGGTATAGTTTCTCTTAGTTTTCTTTTTCTGATTTTGTAAAAAATGTTGCAGTAAGCTTGGCTAAACAAGCATACTCAACCACTGTGTCGCAATTTCTTTTTTCTCTTTCTGCTAATCTGAAGTTGGTTTTCTCTGATATTCCCTATTATTGAGTTAATACACTATTATTTATTTATTATCTTGACCTCGTGGTTAATGGGTTGTGGGCTGGAAGTGCAGTTCCCTTTTTGGGCCTTTCTCGTAATGCTCTTAGATGTATAGTAGTTTATTAAATGCAAGGAGTCATGACCATAAACTGCTCTGGCCATAACTCTTTCTTTTTCCTTCTCTTTCTTTTTCTTTTTTTCAATGATTAATAATTTAGTTTATTAAAGTTACCTAATGCTTAACTGTCAATTTTTGAGCTTAGGAATTTAATCTTAGATGGCCAGGAAATAGTCTTTCCATATTGGCATTAATAAATTTGTGATAAGCAGAGCATTGAAATGTAAGAAAAATAATTTTTCCTTTTTGAATAAAAATTATTTTCCTTTTCCATGTGAAAAAGTAGCCTATAGGTTGCAAGAATCCGCCGTGTCAACCTTGTGAAGAAACTTATTTATACCAGCTGGAGGATAATATCTGTATCCCCTATACTGGCCAAGTGAATTTACCTGTATTTATTGGCGGATAATATCTGTATCCGCTTTTATTTGCATACGAAGAACGCACCTTGGGAAGAAGCCGCTTATTTTCATTTTATTGACCAGCGAGCTTTTGCATAAGAGATAACCAAAAGAAGTTACTTTATTTATATTGCTGGATAATACCTGTATTCGTGAGTAGAACCTCCTCTTTTTGTAGCTATATAATAGTTTCCCCCGGAAGCCTGCCTGTCTATTTAATAATCTTGAAATAGTTAGGGGCAGGTATAGTTTCTCTTAGTTTTCTTTTTCTGATTTTGTAAAAAATGTTGCAGTAAGCTTGGCTAAACAAGCATACTCAACCACTGTGTCGCAATTTCTTTTTTCTCTTTCTGCTAATCTGAAGTTGGTTTTCTCTGATATTCCCTATTATTGAGTTAATACACTATTATTTATTTATTATCTTGACCTCGTGGTTAATGGGTTGTGGGCTGGAAGTGCAGTTCCCTTTTTGGGCCTTTCTCGTAATGCTCTTAGATGTATAGTAGTTTATTAAATGCAAGGAGTCATGACCATAAACTGCTCTGGCCATAACTCTTTCTTTTTCCTTCTCTTTCTTTTTCTTTTTTTCAATGATTAATAATTTAGTTTATTAAAGTTACCTAATGCTTAACTGTCAATTTTTGAGCTTAGGAATTTAATCTTAGATGGCCAGGAAATAGTCTTTCCATATTGGCATTAATAAATTTGTGATAAGCAGAGCATTGAAATGTAAGAAAAATAATTTTTCCTTTTTGAATAAAAATTATTTTCCTTTTCCATGTGAAAAAGTAGCCTATAGGTTGCAAGAATCCGCCGTGTCAACCTTGTGAAGAAACTTATTTATACCAGCTGGAGGATAATATCTGTATCCCCTATACTGGCCAAGTGAATTTACCTGTATTTATTGGCGGATAATATCTGTATCCGCTTTTATTTGCATACGAAGAACGCACCTTGGGAAGAAGCCGCTTATTTTCATTTTATTGACCAGCGAGCTTTTGCATAAGAGATAACCAAAAGAAGTTACTTTATTTATATTGCTGGATAATACCTGTATTCGTGAGTAGAACCTCCTCTTTTTGTAGCTATATAATAGTTTCCCCCGGAAGCCTGCCTGTCTATTTAATAATCTTGAAATAGTTAGGGGCAGGTATAGTTTCTCTTAGTTTTCTTTTTCTGATTTTGTAAAAAATGTTGCAGTAAGCTTGGCTAAACAAGCATACTCAACCACTGTGTCGCAATTTCTTTTTTCTCTTTCTGCTAATCTGAAGTTGGTTTTCTCTGATATTCCCTATTATTGAGTTAATACACTATTATTTATTTATTATCTTGACCTCGTGGTTAATGGGTTGTGGGCTGGAAGTGCAGTTCCCTTTTTGGGCCTTTCTCGTAATGCTCTTAGATGTATAGTAGTTTATTAAATGCAAGGAGTCATGACCATAAACTGCTCTGGCCATAACTCTTTCTTTTTCCTTCTCTTTCTTTTTCTTTTTTTCAATGATTAATAATTTAGTTTATTAAAGTTACCTAATGCTTAACTGTCAATTTTTGAGCTTAGGAATTTAATCTTAGATGGCCAGGAAATAGTCTTTCCATATTGGCATTAATAAATTTGTGATAAGCAGAGCATTGAAATGTAAGAAAAATAATTTTTCCTTTTTGAATAAAAATTATTTTCCTTTTCCATGTGAAAAAGTAGCCTATAGGTTGCAAGAATCCGCCGTGTCAACCTTGTGAAGAAACTTATTTATACCAGCTGGAGGATAATATCTGTATCCCCTATACTGGCCAAGTGAATTTACCTGTATTTATTGGCGGATAATATCTGTATCCGCTTTTATTTGCATACGAAGAACGCACCTTGGGAAGAAGCCGCTTATTTTCATTTTATTGACCAGCGAGCTTTTGCATAAGAGATAACCAAAAGAAGTTACTTTATTTATATTGCTGGATAATACCTGTATTCGTGAGTAGAACCTCCTCTTTTTGTAGCTATATAATAGTTTCCCCCGGAAGCCTGCCTGTCTATTTAATAATCTTGAAATAGTTAGGGGCAGGTATAGTTTCTCTTAGTTTTCTTTTTCTGATTTTGTAAAAAATGTTGCAGTAAGCTTGGCTAAACAAGCATACTCAACCACTGTGTCGCAATTTCTTTTTTCTCTTTCTGCTAATCTGAAGTTGGTTTTCTCTGATATTCCCTATTATTGAGTTAATACACTATTATTTATTTATTATCTTGACCTCGTGGTTAATGGGTTGTGGGCTGGAAGTGCAGTTCCCTTTTTGGGCCTTTCTCGTAATGCTCTTAGATGTATAGTAGTTTATTAAATGCAAGGAGTCATGACCATAAACTGCTCTGGCCATAACTCTTTCTTTTTCCTTCTCTTTCTTTTTCTTTTTTTCAATGATTAATAATTTAGTTTATTAAAGTTACCTAATGCTTAACTGTCAATTTTTGAGCTTAGGAATTTAATCTTAGATGGCCAGGAAATAGTCTTTCCATATTGGCATTAATAAATTTGTGATAAGCAGAGCATTGAAATGTAAGAAAAATAATTTTTCCTTTTTGAATAAAAATTATTTTCCTTTTCCATGTGAAAAAGTAGCCTATAGGTTGCAAGAATCCGCCGTGTCAACCTTGTGAAGAAACTTATTTATACCAGCTGGAGGATAATATCTGTATCCCCTATACTGGCCAAGTGAATTTACCTGTATTTATTGGCGGATAATATCTGTATCCGCTTTTATTTGCATACGAAGAACGCACCTTGGGAAGAAGCCGCTTATTTTCATTTTATTGACCAGCGAGCTTTTGCATAAGAGATAACCAAAAGAAGTTACTTTATTTATATTGCTGGATAATACCTGTATTCGTGAGTAGAACCTCCTCTTTTTGTAGCTATATAATAGTTTCCCCCGGAAGCCTGCCTGTCTATTTAATAATCTTGAAATAGTTAGGGGCAGGTATAGTTTCTCTTAGTTTTCTTTTTCTGATTTTGTAAAAAATGTTGCAGTAAGCTTGGCTAAACAAGCATACTCAACCACTGTGTCGCAATTTCTTTTTTCTCTTTCTGCTAATCTGAAGTTGGTTTTCTCTGATATTCCCTATTATTGAGTTAATACACTATTATTTATTTATTATCTTGACCTCGTGGTTAATGGGTTGTGGGCTGGAAGTGCAGTTCCCTTTTTGGGCCTTTCTCGTAATGCTCTTAGATGTATAGTAGTTTATTAAATGCAAGGAGTCATGACCATAAACTGCTCTGGCCATAACTCTTTCTTTTTCCTTCTCTTTCTTTTTCTTTTTTTCAATGATTAATAATTTAGTTTATTAAAGTTACCTAATGCTTAACTGTCAATTTTTGAGCTTAGGAATTTAATCTTAGATGGCCAGGAAATAGTCTTTCCATATTGGCATTAATAAATTTGTGATAAGCAGAGCATTGAAATGTAAGAAAAATAATTTTTCCTTTTTGAATAAAAATTATTTTCCTTTTCCATGTGAAAAAGTAGCCTATAGGTTGCAAGAATCCGCCGTGTCAACCTTGTGAAGAAACTTATTTATACCAGCTGGAGGATAATATCTGTATCCCCTATACTGGCCAAGTGAATTTACCTGTATTTATTGGCGGATAATATCTGTATCCGCTTTTATTTGCATACGAAGAACGCACCTTGGGAAGAAGCCGCTTATTTTCATTTTATTGACCAGCGAGCTTTTGCATAAGAGATAACCAAAAGAAGTTACTTTATTTATATTGCTGGATAATACCTGTATTCGTGAGTAGAACCTCCTCTTTTTGTAGCTATATAATAGTTTCCCCCGGAAGCCTGCCTGTCTATTTAATAATCTTGAAATAGTTAGGGGCAGGTATAGTTTCTCTTAGTTTTCTTTTTCTGATTTTGTAAAAAATGTTGCAGTAAGCTTGGCTAAACAAGCATACTCAACCACTGTGTCGCAATTTCTTTTTTCTCTTTCTGCTAATCTGAAGTTGGTTTTCTCTGATATTCCCTATTATTGAGTTAATACACTATTATTTATTTATTATCTTGACCTCGTGGTTAATGGGTTGTGGGCTGGAAGTGCAGTTCCCTTTTTGGGCCTTTCTCGTAATGCTCTTAGATGTATAGTAGTTTATTAAATGCAAGGAGTCATGACCATAAACTGCTCTGGCCATAACTCTTTCTTTTTCCTTCTCTTTCTTTTTCTTTTTTTCAATGATTAATAATTTAGTTTATTAAAGTTACCTAATGCTTAACTGTCAATTTTTGAGCTTAGGAATTTAATCTTAGATGGCCAGGAAATAGTCTTTCCATATTGGCATTAATAAATTTGTGATAAGCAGAGCATTGAAATGTAAGAAAAATAATTTTTCCTTTTTGAATAAAAATTATTTTCCTTTTCCATGTGAAAAAGTAGCCTATAGGTTGCAAGAATCCGCCGTGTCAACCTTGTGAAGAAACTTATTTATACCAGCTGGAGGATAATATCTGTATCCCCTATACTGGCCAAGTGAATTTACCTGTATTTATTGGCGGATAATATCTGTATCCGCTTTTATTTGCATACGAAGAACGCACCTTGGGAAGAAGCCGCTTATTTTCATTTTATTGACCAGCGAGCTTTTGCATAAGAGATAACCAAAAGAAGTTACTTTATTTATATTGCTGGATAATACCTGTATTCGTGAGTAGAACCTCCTCTTTTTGTAGCTATATAATAGTTTCCCCCGGAAGCCTGCCTGTCTATTTAATAATCTTGAAATAGTTAGGGGCAGGTATAGTTTCTCTTAGTTTTCTTTTTCTGATTTTGTAAAAAATGTTGCAGTAAGCTTGGCTAAACAAGCATACTCAACCACTGTGTCGCAATTTCTTTTTTCTCTTTCTGCTAATCTGAAGTTGGTTTTCTCTGATATTCCCTATTATTGAGTTAATACACTATTATTTATTTATTATCTTGACCTCGTGGTTAATGGGTTGTGGGCTGGAAGTGCAGTTCCCTTTTTGGGCCTTTCTCGTAATGCTCTTAGATGTATAGTAGTTTATTAAATGCAAGGAGTCATGACCATAAACTGCTCTGGCCATAACTCTTTCTTTTTCCTTCTCTTTCTTTTTCTTTTTTTCAATGATTAATAATTTAGTTTATTAAAGTTACCTAATGCTTAACTGTCAATTTTTGAGCTTAGGAATTTAATCTTAGATGGCCAGGAAATAGTCTTTCCATATTGGCATTAATAAATTTGTGATAAGCAGAGCATTGAAATGTAAGAAAAATAATTTTTCCTTTTTGAATAAAAATTATTTTCCTTTTCCATGTGAAAAAGTAGCCTATAGGTTGCAAGAATCCGCCGTGTCAACCTTGTGAAGAAACTTATTTATACCAGCTGGAGGATAATATCTGTATCCCCTATACTGGCCAAGTGAATTTACCTGTATTTATTGGCGGATAATATCTGTATCCGCTTTTATTTGCATACGAAGAACGCACCTTGGGAAGAAGCCGCTTATTTTCATTTTATTGACCAGCGAGCTTTTGCATAAGAGATAACCAAAAGAAGTTACTTTATTTATATTGCTGGATAATACCTGTATTCGTGAGTAGAACCTCCTCTTTTTGTAGCTATATAATAGTTTCCCCCGGAAGCCTGCCTGTCTATTTAATAATCTTGAAATAGTTAGGGGCAGGTATAGTTTCTCTTAGTTTTCTTTTTCTGATTTTGTAAAAAATGTTGCAGTAAGCTTGGCTAAACAAGCATACTCAACCACTGTGTCGCAATTTCTTTTTTCTCTTTCTGCTAATCTGAAGTTGGTTTTCTCTGATATTCCCTATTATTGAGTTAATACACTATTATTTATTTATTATCTTGACCTCGTGGTTAATGGGTTGTGGGCTGGAAGTGCAGTTCCCTTTTTGGGCCTTTCTCGTAATGCTCTTAGATGTATAGTAGTTTATTAAATGCAAGGAGTCATGACCATAAACTGCTCTGGCCATAACTCTTTCTTTTTCCTTCTCTTTCTTTTTCTTTTTTTCAATGATTAATAATTTAGTTTATTAAAGTTACCTAATGCTTAACTGTCAATTTTTGAGCTTAGGAATTTAATCTTAGATGGCCAGGAAATAGTCTTTCCATATTGGCATTAATAAATTTGTGATAAGCAGAGCATTGAAATGTAAGAAAAATAATTTTTCCTTTTTGAATAAAAATTATTTTCCTTTTCCATGTGAAAAAGTAGCCTATAGGTTGCAAGAATCCGCCGTGTCAACCTTGTGAAGAAACTTATTTATACCAGCTGGAGGATAATATCTGTATCCCCTATACTGGCCAAGTGAATTTACCTGTATTTATTGGCGGATAATATCTGTATCCGCTTTTATTTGCATACGAAGAACGCACCTTGGGAAGAAGCCGCTTATTTTCATTTTATTGACCAGCGAGCTTTTGCATAAGAGATAACCAAAAGAAGTTACTTTATTTATATTGCTGGATAATACCTGTATTCGTGAGTAGAACCTCCTTTTTTTGTAGCTATATAATAGTTTCCCCCGGAAGCCTGCCTGTCTATTTAATAATCTTGAAATAGTTAGGGGCAGGTATAGTTTCTCTTAGTTTTCTTTTTCTGATTTTGTAAAAAATGTTGCAGTAAGCTTGGCTAAACAAGCATACTCAACCACTGTGTCGCAATTTCTTTTTTCTCTTTCTGCTAATCTGAAGTTGGTTTTCTCTGATATTCCCTATTATTGAGTTAATACACTATTATTTATTTATTATCTTGACCTCGTGGTTAATGGGTTGTGGGCTGGAAGTGCAGTTCCCTTTTTGGGCCTTTCTCGTAATGCTCTTAGATGTATAGTAGTTTATTAAATGCAAGGAGTCATGACCATAAACTGCTCTGGCCATAACTCTTTCTTTTTCCTTCTCTTTCTTTTTCTTTTTTTCAATGATTAATAATTTAGTTTATTAAAGTTACCTAATGCTTAACTGTCAATTTTTGAGCTTAGGAATTTAATCTTAGATGGCCAGGAAATAGTCTTTCCATATTGGCATTAATAAATTTGTGATAAGCAGAGCATTGAAATGTAAGAAAAATAATTTTTCCTTTTTGAATAAAAATTATTTTCCTTTTCCATGTGAAAAAGTAGCCTATAGGTTGCAAGAATCCGCCGTGTCAACCTTGTGAAGAAACTTATTTATACCAGCTGGAGGATAATATCTGTATCCCCTATACTGGCCAAGTGAATTTACCTGTATTTATTGGCGGATAATATCTGTATCCGCTTTTATTTGCATACGAAGAACGCACCTTGGGAAGAAGCCGCTTATTTTCATTTTATTGACCAGCGAGCTTTTGCATAAGAGATAACCAAAAGAAGTTACTTTATTTATATTGCTGGATAATACCTGTATTCGTGAGTAGAACCTCCTCTTTTTGTAGCTATATAATAGTTTCCCCCGGAAGCCTGCCTGTCTATTTAATAATCTTGAAATAGTTAGGGGCAGGTATAGTTTCTCTTAGTTTTCTTTTTCTGATTTTGTAAAAAATGTTGCAGTAAGCTTGGCTAAACAAGCATACTCAACCACTGTGTCGCAATTTCTTTTTTCTCTTTCTGCTAATCTGAAGTTGGTTTTCTCTGATATTCCCTATTATTGAGTTAATACACTATTATTTATTTATTATCTTGACCTCGTGGTTAATGGGTTGTGGGCTGGAAGTGCAGTTCCCTTTTTGGGCCTTTCTCGTAATGCTCTTAGATGTATAGTAGTTTATTAAATGCAAGGAGTCATGACCATAAACTGCTCTGGCCATAACTCTTTCTTTTTCCTTCTCTTTCTTTTTCTTTTTTTCAATGATTAATAATTTAGTTTATTAAAGTTACCTAATGCTTAACTGTCAATTTTTGAGCTTAGGAATTTAATCTTAGATGGCCAGGAAATAGTCTTTCCATATTGGCATTAATAAATTTGTGATAAGCAGAGCATTGAAATGTAAGAAAAATAATTTTTCCTTTTTGAATAAAAATTATTTTCCTTTTCCATGTGAAAAAGTAGCCTATAGGTTGCAAGAATCCGCCGTGTCAACCTTGTGAAGAAACTTATTTATACCAGCTGGAGGATAATATCTGTATCCCCTATACTGGCCAAGTGAATTTACCTGTATTTATTGGCGGATAATATCTGTATCCGCTTTTATTTGCATACGAAGAACGCACCTTGGGAAGAAGCCGCTTATTTTCATTTTATTGACCAGCGAGCTTTTGCATAAGAGATAACCAAAAGAAGTTACTTTATTTATATTGCTGGATAATACCTGTATTCGTGAGTAGAACCTCCTCTTTTTGTAGCTATATAATAGTTTCCCCCGGAAGCCTGCCTGTCTATTTAATAATCTTGAAATAGTTAGGGGCAGGTATAGTTTCTCTTAGTTTTCTTTTTCTGATTTTGTAAAAAATGTTGCAGTAAGCTTGGCTAAACAAGCATACTCAACCACTGTGTCGCAATTTCTTTTTTCTCTTTCTGCTAATCTGAAGTTGGTTTTCTCTGATATTCCCTATTATTGAGTTAATACACTATTATTTATTTATTATCTTGACCTCGTGGTTAATGGGTTGTGGGCTGGAAGTGCAGTTCCCTTTTTGGGCCTTTCTCGTAATGCTCTTAGATGTATAGTAGTTTATTAAATGCAAGGAGTCATGACCATAAACTGCTCTGGCCATAACTCTTTCTTTTTCCTTCTCTTTCTTTTTCTTTTTTTCAATGATTAATAATTTAGTTTATTAAAGTTACCTAATGCTTAACTGTCAATTTTTGAGCTTAGGAATTTAATCTTAGATGGCCAGGAAATAGTCTTTCCATATTGGCATTAATAAATTTGTGATAAGCAGAGCATTGAAATGTAAGAAAAATAATTTTTCCTTTTTGAATAAAAATTATTTTCCTTTTCCATGTGAAAAAGTAGCCTATAGGTTGCAAGAATCCGCCGTGTCAACCTTGTGAAGAAACTTATTTATACCAGCTGGAGGATAATATCTGTATCCCCTATACTGGCCAAGTGAATTTACCTGTATTTATTGGCGGATAATATCTGTATCCGCTTTTATTTGCATACGAAGAACGCACCTTGGGAAGAAGCCGCTTATTTTCATTTTATTGACCAGCGAGCTTTTGCATAAGAGATAACCAAAAGAAGTTACTTTATTTATATTGCTGGATAATACCTGTATTCGTGAGTAGAACCTCCTCTTTTTGTAGCTATATAATAGTTTCCCCCGGAAGCCTGCCTGTCTATTTAATAATCTTGAAATAGTTAGGGGCAGGTATAGTTTCTCTTAGTTTTCTTTTTCTGATTTTGTAAAAAATGTTGCAGTAAGCTTGGCTAAACAAGCATACTCAACCACTGTGTCGCAATTTCTTTTTTCTCTTTCTGCTAATCTGAAGTTGGTTTTCTCTGATATTCCCTATTATTGAGTTAATACACTATTATTTATTTATTATCTTGACCTCGTGGTTAATGGGTTGTGGGCTGGAAGTGCAGTTCCCTTTTTGGGCCTTTCTCGTAATGCTCTTAGATGTATAGTAGTTTATTAAATGCAAGGAGTCATGACCATAAACTGCTCTGGCCATAACTCTTTCTTTTTCCTTCTCTTTCTTTTTCTTTTTTTCAATGATTAATAATTTAGTTTATTAAAGTTACCTAATGCTTAACTGTCAATTTTTGAGCTTAGGAATTTAATCTTAGATGGCCAGGAAATAGTCTTTCCATATTGGCATTAATAAATTTGTGATAAGCAGAGCATTGAAATGTAAGAAAAATAATTTTTCCTTTTTGAATAAAAATTATTTTCCTTTTCCATGTGAAAAAGTAGCCTATAGGTTGCAAGAATCCGCCGTGTCAACCTTGTGAAGAAACTTATTTATACCAGCTGGAGGATAATATCTGTATCCCCTATACTGGCCAAGTGAATTTACCTGTATTTATTGGCGGATAATATCTGTATCCGCTTTTATTTGCATACGAAGAACGCACCTTGGGAAGAAGCCGCTTATTTTCATTTTATTGACCAGCGAGCTTTTGCATAAGAGATAACCAAAAGAAGTTACTTTATTTATATTGCTGGATAATACCTGTATTCGTGAGTAGAACCTCCTCTTTTTGTAGCTATATAATAGTTTCCCCCGGAAGCCTGCCTGTCTATTTAATAATCTTGAAATAGTTAGGGGCAGGTATAGTTTCTCTTAGTTTTCTTTTTCTGATTTTGTAAAAAATGTTGCAGTAAGCTTGGCTAAACAAGCATACTCAACCACTGTGTCGCAATTTCTTTTTTCTCTTTCTGCTAATCTGAAGTTGGTTTTCTCTGATATTCCCTATTATTGAGTTAATACACTATTATTTATTTATTATCTTGACCTCGTGGTTAATGGGTTGTGGGCTGGAAGTGCAGTTCCCTTTTTGGGCCTTTCTCGTAATGCTCTTAGATGTATAGTAGTTTATTAAATGCAAGGAGTCATGACCATAAACTGCTCTGGCCATAACTCTTTCTTTTTCCTTCTCTTTCTTTTTCTTTTTTTCAATGATTAATAATTTAGTTTATTAAAGTTACCTAATGCTTAACTGTCAATTTTTGAGCTTAGGAATTTAATCTTAGATGGCCAGGAAATAGTCTTTCCATATTGGCATTAATAAATTTGTGATAAGCAGAGCATTGAAATGTAAGAAAAATAATTTTTCCTTTTTGAATAAAAATTATTTTCCTTTTCCATGTGAAAAAGTAGCCTATAGGTTGCAAGAATCCGCCGTGTCAACCTTGTGAAGAAACTTATTTATACCAGCTGGAGGATAATATCTGTATCCCCTATACTGGCCAAGTGAATTTACCTGTATTTATTGGCGGATAATATCTGTATCCGCTTTTATTTGCATACGAAGAACGCACCTTGGGAAGAAGCCGCTTATTTTCATTTTATTGACCAGCGAGCTTTTGCATAAGAGATAACCAAAAGAAGTTACTTTATTTATATTGCTGGATAATACCTGTATTCGTGAGTAGAACCTCCTTTTTTTGTAGCTATATAATAGTTTCCCCCGGAAGCCTGCCTGTCTATTTAATAATCTTGAAATAGTTAGGGGCAGGTATAGTTTCTCTTAGTTTTCTTTTTCTGATTTTGTAAAAAATGTTGCAGTAAGCTTGGCTAAACAAGCATACTCAACCACTGTGTCGCAATTTCTTTTTTCTCTTTCTGCTAATCTGAAGTTGGTTTTCTCTGATATTCCCTATTATTGAGTTAATACACTATTATTTATTTATTATCTTGACCTCGTGGTTAATGGGTTGTGGGCTGGAAGTGCAGTTCCCTTTTTGGGCCTTTCTCGTAATGCTCTTAGATGTATAGTAGTTTATTAAATGCAAGGAGTCATGACCATAAACTGCTCTGGCCATAACTCTTTCTTTTTCCTTCTCTTTCTTTTTCTTTTTTTCAATGATTAATAATTTAGTTTATTAAAGTTACCTAATGCTTAACTGTCAATTTTTGAGCTTAGGAATTTAATCTTAGATGGCCAGGAAATAGTCTTTCCATATTGGCATTAATAAATTTGTGATAAGCAGAGCATTGAAATGTAAGAAAAATAATTTTTCCTTTTTGAATAAAAATTATTTTCCTTTTCCATGTGAAAAAGTAGCCTATAGGTTGCAAGAATCCGCCGTGTCAACCTTGTGAAGAAACTTATTTATACCAGCTGGAGGATAATATCTGTATCCCCTATACTGGCCAAGTGAATTTACCTGTATTTATTGGCGGATAATATCTGTATCCGCTTTTATTTGCATACGAAGAACGCACCTTGGGAAGAAGCCGCTTATTTTCATTTTATTGACCAGCGAGCTTTTGCATAAGAGATAACCAAAAGAAGTTACTTTATTTATATTGCTGGATAATACCTGTATTCGTGAGTAGAACCTCCTCTTTTTGTAGCTATATAATAGTTTCCCCCGGAAGCCTGCCTGTCTATTTAATAATCTTGAAATAGTTAGGGGCAGGTATAGTTTCTCTTAGTTTTCTTTTTCTGATTTTGTAAAAAATGTTGCAGTAAGCTTGGCTAAACAAGCATACTCAACCACTGTGTCGCAATTTCTTTTTTCTCTTTCTGCTAATCTGAAGTTGGTTTTCTCTGATATTCCCTATTATTGAGTTAATACACTATTATTTATTTATTATCTTGACCTCGTGGTTAATGGGTTGTGGGCTGGAAGTGCAGTTCCCTTTTTGGGCCTTTCTCGTAATGCTCTTAGATGTATAGTAGTTTATTAAATGCAAGGAGTCATGACCATAAACTGCTCTGGCCATAACTCTTTCTTTTTCCTTCTCTTTCTTTTTCTTTTTTTCAATGATTAATAATTTAGTTTATTAAAGTTACCTAATGCTTAACTGTCAATTTTTGAGCTTAGGAATTTAATCTTAGATGGCCAGGAAATAGTCTTTCCATATTGGCATTAATAAATTTGTGATAAGCAGAGCATTGAAATGTAAGAAAAATAATTTTTCCTTTTTGAATAAAAATTATTTTCCTTTTCCATGTGAAAAAGTAGCCTATAGGTTGCAAGAATCCGCCGTGTCAACCTTGTGAAGAAACTTATTTATACCAGCTGGAGGATAATATCTGTATCCCCTATACTGGCCAAGTGAATTTACCTGTATTTATTGGCGGATAATATCTGTATCCGCTTTTATTTGCATACGAAGAACGCACCTTGGGAAGAAGCCGCTTATTTTCATTTTATTGACCAGCGAGCTTTTGCATAAGAGATAACCAAAAGAAGTTACTTTATTTATATTGCTGGATAATACCTGTATTCGTGAGTAGAACCTCCTTTTTTTGTAGCTATATAATAGTTTCCCCCGGAAGCCTGCCTGTCTATTTAATAATCTTGAAATAGTTAGGGGCAGGTATAGTTTCTCTTAGTTTTCTTTTTCTGATTTTGTAAAAAATGTTGCAGTAAGCTTGGCTAAACAAGCATACTCAACCACTGTGTCGCAATTTCTTTTTTCTCTTTCTGCTAATCTGAAGTTGGTTTTCTCTGATATTCCCTATTATTGAGTTAATACACTATTATTTATTTATTATCTTGACCTCGTGGTTAATGGGTTGTGGGCTGGAAGTGCAGTTCCCTTTTTGGGCCTTTCTCGTAATGCTCTTAGATGTATAGTAGTTTATTAAATGCAAGGAGTCATGACCATAAACTGCTCTGGCCATAACTCTTTCTTTTTCCTTCTCTTTCTTTTTCTTTTTTTCAATGATTAATAATTTAGTTTATTAAAGTTACCTAATGCTTAACTGTCAATTTTTGAGCTTAGGAATTTAATCTTAGATGGCCAGGAAATAGTCTTTCCATATTGGCATTAATAAATTTGTGATAAGCAGAGCATTGAAATGTAAGAAAAATAATTTTTCCTTTTTGAATAAAAATTATTTTCCTTTTCCATGTGAAAAAGTAGCCTATAGGTTGCAAGAATCCGCCGTGTCAACCTTGTGAAGAAACTTATTTATACCAGCTGGAGGATAATATCTGTATCCCCTATACTGGCCAAGTGAATTTACCTGTATTTATTGGCGGATAATATCTGTATCCGCTTTTATTTGCATACGAAGAACGCACCTTGGGAAGAAGCCGCTTATTTTCATTTTATTGACCAGCGAGCTTTTGCATAAGAGATAACCAAAAGAAGTTACTTTATTTATATTGCTGGATAATACCTGTATTCGTGAGTAGAACCTCCTTTTTTTGTAGCTATATAATAGTTTCCCCCGGAAGCCTGCCTGTCTATTTAATAATCTTGAAATAGTTAGGGGCAGGTATAGTTTCTCTTAGTTTTCTTTTTCTGATTTTGTAAAAAATGTTGCAGTAAGCTTGGCTAAACAAGCATACTCAACCACTGTGTCGCAATTTCTTTTTCTCTTTCTGCTAATCTGAAGTTGGTTTTCTCTGATATTCCCTATTATTGAGTTAATACACTATTATTTATTTATTATCTTGACCTCGTGGTTAATGGGTTGTGGGCTGGAAGTGCAGTTCCCTTTTTGGGCCTTTCTCGTAATGCTCTTAGATGTATAGTAGTTTATTAAATGCAAGGAGTCATGACCATAAACTGCTCTGGCCATAACTCTTTCTTTTTCCTTCTCTTTCTTTTTCTTTTTTTCAATGATTAATAATTTAGTTTATTAAAGTTACCTAATGCTTAACTGTCAATTTTTGAGCTTAGGAATTTAATCTTAGATGGCCAGGAAATAGTCTTTCCATATTGGCATTAATAAATTTGTGATAAGCAGAGCATTGAAATGTAAGAAAAATAATTTTTCCTTTTTGAATAAAAATTATTTTCCTTTTCCATGTGAAAAAGTAGCCTATAGGTTGTAAGAATCCGCCGTGTCAACCTTGTGAAGAAACTTATTTATACCAGCTGGAGGATAATATCTGTATCCCCTATACTGGCCAAGTGAATTTACCTGTATTTATTGGCGGATAATATCTGTATCCGCTTTTATTTGCATACGAAGAACGCACCTTGGGAAGAAGCCGCTTATTTTCATTTTATTGACCAGCGAGCTTTTGCATAAGAGATAACCAAAAGAAGTTACTTTCTTTATATTGCTGGATAATACCTGTATTCGTGAGTAGAACCTCCTTTTTTTGTAGCTATATAATAGTTTCCCCCGGAAGCCTGCCTGTCTATTTAATAATCTTGAAATAGTTAGGGGCAGGTATAGTTTCTCTTAGTTTTCTTTTTCTGATTTTGTAAAAAATGTTGCAGTAAGCTTGGCTAAACAAGCATACTCAACCACTGTGTCGCAATTTCTTTTTTCTCTTTCTGCTAATCTGAAGTTGGTTTTCTCTGATATTCCCTATTATTGAGTTAATACACTATTATTTATTTATTATCTTGACCTCGTGGTTAATGGGTTGTGGGCTGGAAGTGCAGTTCCCTTTTTGGGCCTTTCTCGTAATGCTCTTAGATGTATAGTAGTTTATTAAATGCAAGGAGTCATGACCATAAACTGCTCTGGCCATAACTCTTTCTTTTTCCTTCTCTTTCTTTTTCTTTTTTTCAATGATTAATAATTTAGTTTATTAAAGTTACCTAATGCTTAACTGTCAATTTTTGAGCTTAGGAATTTAATCTTAGATGGCCAGGAAATAGTCTTTCCATATTGGCATTAATAAATTTGTGATAAGCAGAGCATTGAAATGTAAGAAAAATAATTTTTCCTTTTTGAATAAAAATTATTTTCCTTTTCCATGTGAAAAAGTAGCCTATAGGTTGCAAGAATCCGCCGTGTCAACCTTGTGAAGAAACTTATTTATACCAGCTGGAGGATAATATCTGTATCCCCTATACTGGCCAAGTGAATTTACCTGTATTTATTGGCGGATAATATCTGTATCCGCTTTTATTTGCATACGAAGAACGCACCTTGGGAAGAAGCCGCTTATTTTCATTTTATTGACCAGCGAGCTTTTGCATAAGAGATAACCAAAAGAAGTTACTTTATTTATATTGCTGGATAATACCTGTATTCGTGAGTAGAACCTCCTTTTTTTGTAGCTATATAATAGTTTCCCCCGGAAGCCTGCCTGTCTATTTAATAATCTTGAAATAGTTAGGGGCAGGTATAGTTTCTCTTAGTTTTCTTTTTCTGATTTTGTAAAAAATGTTGCAGTAAGCTTGGCTAAACAAGCATACTCAACCACTGTGTCGCAATTTCTTTTTTCTCTTTCTGCTAATCTGAAGTTGGTTTTCTCTGATATTCCCTATTATTGAGTTAATACACTATTATTTATTTATTATCTTGACCTCGTGGTTAATGGGTTGTGGGCTGGAAGTGCAGTTCCCTTTTTGGGCCTTTCTCGTAATGCTCTTAGATGTATAGTAGTTTATTAAATGCAAGGAGTCATGACCATAAACTGCTCTGGCCATAACTCTTTCTTTTTCCTTCTCTTTCTTTTTCTTTTTTTCAATGATTAATAATTTAGTTTATTAAAGTTACCTAATGCTTAACTGTCAATTTTTGAGCTTAGGAATTTAATCTTAGATGGCCAGGAAATAGTCTTTCCATATTGGCATTAATAAATTTGTGATAAGCAGAGCATTGAAATGTAAGAAAAATAATTTTTCCTTTTTGAATAAAAATTATTTTCCTTTTCCATGTGAAAAAGTAGCCTATAGGTTGCAAGAATCCGCCGTGTCAACCTTGTGAAGAAACTTATTTATACCAGCTGGAGGATAATATCTGTATCCCCTATACTGGCCAAGTGAATTTACCTGTATTTATTGGCGGATAATATCTGTATCCGCTTTTATTTGCATACGAAGAACGCACCTTGGGAAGAAGCCGCTTATTTTCATTTTATTGACCAGCGAGCTTTTGCATAAGAGATAACCAAAAGAAGTTACTTTATTTATATTGCTGGATAATACCTGTATTCGTGAGTAGAACCTCCTCTTTTTGTAGCTATATAATAGTTTCCCCCGGAAGCCTGCCTGTCTATTTAATAATCTTGAAATAGTTAGGGGCAGGTATAGTTTCTCTTAGTTTTCTTTTTCTGATTTTGTAAAAAATGTTGCAGTAAGCTTGGCTAAACAAGCATACTCAACCACTGTGTCGCAATTTCTTTTTTCTCTTTCTGCTAATCTGAAGTTGGTTTTCTCTGATATTCCCTATTATTGAGTTAATACACTATTATTTATTTATTATCTTGACCTCGTGGTTAATGGGTTGTGGGCTGGAAGTGCAGTTCCCTTTTTGGGCCTTTCTCGTAATGCTCTTAGATGTATAGTAGTTTATTAAATGCAAGGAGTCATGACCATAAACTGCTCTGGCCATAACTCTTTCTTTTTCCTTCTCTTTCTTTTTCTTTTTTTCAATGATTAATAATTTAGTTTATTAAAGTTACCTAATGCTTAACTGTCAATTTTTGAGCTTAGGAATTTAATCTTAGATGGCCAGGAAATAGTCTTTCCATATTGGCATTAATAAATTTGTGATAAGCAGAGCATTGAAATGTAAGAAAAATAATTTTTCCTTTTTGAATAAAAATTATTTTCCTTTTCCATGTGAAAAAGTAGCCTATAGGTTGCAAGAATCCGCCGTGTCAACCTTGTGAAGAAACTTATTTATACCAGCTGGAGGATAATATCTGTATCCCCTATACTGGCCAAGTGAATTTACCTGTATTTATTGGCGGATAATATCTGTATCCGCTTTTATTTGCATACGAAGAACGCACCTTGGGAAGAAGCCGCTTATTTTCATTTTATTGACCAGCGAGCTTTTGCATAAGAGATAACCAAAAGAAGTTACTTTATTTATATTGCTGGATAATACCTGTATTCGTGAGTAGAACCTCCTCTTTTTGTAGCTATATAATAGTTTCCCCCGGAAGCCTGCCTGTCTATTTAATAATCTTGAAATAGTTAGGGGCAGGTATAGTTTCTCTTAGTTTTCTTTTTCTGATTTTGTAAAAAATGTTGCAGTAAGCTTGGCTAAACAAGCATACTCAACCACTGTGTCGCAATTTCTTTTTTCTCTTTCTGCTAATCTGAAGTTGGTTTTCTCTGATATTCCCTATTATTGAGTTAATACACTATTATTTATTTATTATCTTGACCTCGTGGTTAATGGGTTGTGGGCTGGAAGTGCAGTTCCCTTTTTGGGCCTTTCTCGTAATGCTCTTAGATGTATAGTAGTTTATTAAATGCAAGGAGTCATGACCATAAACTGCTCTGGCCATAACTCTTTCTTTTTCCTTCTCTTTCTTTTTCTTTTTTTCAATGATTAATAATTTAGTTTATTAAAGTTACCTAATGCTTAACTGTCAATTTTTGAGCTTAGGAATTTAATCTTAGATGGCCAGGAAATAGTCTTTCCATATTGGCATTAATAAATTTGTGATAAGCAGAGCATTGAAATGTAAGAAAAATAATTTTTCCTTTTTGAATAAAAATTATTTTCCTTTTCCATGTGAAAAAGTAGCCTATAGGTTGCAAGAATCCGCCGTGTCAACCTTGTGAAGAAACTTATTTATACCAGCTGGAGGATAATATCTGTATCCCCTATACTGGCCAAGTGAATTTACCTGTATTTATTGGCGGATAATATCTGTATCCGCTTTTATTTGCATACGAAGAACGCACCTTGGGAAGAAGCCGCTTATTTTCATTTTATTGACCAGCGAGCTTTTGCATAAGAGATAACCAAAAGAAGTTACTTTATTTATATTGCTGGATAATACCTGTATTCGTGAGTAGAACCTCCTCTTTTTGTAGCTATATAATAGTTTCCCCCGGAAGCCTGCCTGTCTATTTAATAATCTTGAAATAGTTAGGGGCAGGTATAGTTTCTCTTAGTTTTCTTTTTCTGATTTTGTAAAAAATGTTGCAGTAAGCTTGGCTAAACAAGCATACTCAACCACTGTGTCGCAATTTCTTTTTTCTCTTTCTGCTAATCTGAAGTTGGTTTTCTCTGATATTCCCTATTATTGAGTTAATACACTATTATTTATTTATTATCTTGACCTCGTGGTTAATGGGTTGTGGGCTGGAAGTGCAGTTCCCTTTTTGGGCCTTTCTCGTAATGCTCTTAGATGTATAGTAGTTTATTAAATGCAAGGAGTCATGACCATAAACTGCTCTGGCCATAACTCTTTCTTTTTCCTTCTCTTTCTTTTTCTTTTTTTCAATGATTAATAATTTAGTTTATTAAAGTTACCTAATGCTTAACTGTCAATTTTTGAGCTTAGGAATTTAATCTTAGATGGCCAGGAAATAGTCTTTCCATATTGGCATTAATAAATTTGTGATAAGCAGAGCATTGAAATGTAAGAAAAATAATTTTTCCTTTTTGAATAAAAATTATTTTCCTTTTCCATGTGAAAAAGTAGCCTATAGGTTGCAAGAATCCGCCGTGTCAACCTTGTGAAGAAACTTATTTATACCAGCTGGAGGATAATATCTGTATCCCCTATACTGGCCAAGTGAATTTACCTGTATTTATTGGCGGATAATATCTGTATCCGCTTTTATTTGCATACGAAGAACGCACCTTGGGAAGAAGCCGCTTATTTTCATTTTATTGACCAGCGAGCTTTTGCATAAGAGATAACCAAAAGAAGTTACTTTATTTATATTGCTGGATAATACCTGTATTCATTCATTCCCACGTTCTATGCTTTATGCGCTCATGTCTTCATGCTTATCATACCTACGACTATTCGCGTACTGGGAATACTTCAGGACTCCACAATGCCTAATGTGTTTCAATGGTTGCCTTGAAGTATGCATCATGCTCTGCTGCCTCTATATACAATGTTCATGGCCCATCATCTACTACTTATGCATTATGCTCTGGTGTTCCCATATGTAATGTTCATGAATGATTGCTACTACCTCCTACTTACGGTTGCTCTGGGGATATGCTGCTTCATGGGAAGATTGACATAATACTAACCTGCCAGCCACTCTGTTGCTTAATAAAAATAACACTTACCTGTACTGCTTCTAACTTACCTGTCAACATGTCGGCTTGCTAGAGTACTAGGCGCCCTGCTGTTTAAAATACGGCTTGTGTGGCCTAGGCTAGCAAGCGTAAGACTTCAAAATGAGGTCTTACCTGACTGCCGTTAATTTAATATACTCACCAGTCAATGTGTCAGCTTGCTAGCGTACTAGGAGCTCTGCTGTTTAAAATACGGCATGTGCGGCCTAGGCTAGCAAGCGTAAGACTTCATAATGCAATCTTACCTGACTGCCTCCAGATACTTACCTGTATGAACTTTAACTTACCTGTCAATTTGTCAGCTTGCTAGAGTACTAGGCGCCCTGCTGTTTAAAATACGGCTTGTGCGGCCTAGGCTAGCAAGCGTAAGACTTCACAATGCAATCTTACCTGACTGCCTAGAGTACTAGGCGCTCTGCTGTTTAAAATACGGCTTGTGCGGCCTAGGCTAGCAAGCGCAAGACTTTACAATGCAGTCTTACCTGACTGCCTCAAAATACTTACCTGTATGAACTTTAACTTACCTGTCAATATGTCAGCTCGCTAGTGTGCTTGGAGCTCTGCTCTTTAAAATACGGCATGTGCGGACAAGTCTAGCAAGCGTAAGACACTACAATGATGTCTTACCTGACTTCCTTACTTACCTGTATTAACTTTAACTTACCTGTCGACATGTCAGCTTACTAGAGTACTAGGCGCTCTGCTGTTTAAAATACGGCATGCGCGACCTAGGCTAGCTAGCACAAGGCCTTTGAATGCTCAGCCAGTAAGAGCCTCCTCAAAACGCCCATTTCTCCGCGTGGTCCAACTCGTTTGGCGCTGTCGGAATACTGTCATAGTCATACCCTGTTACCTCCGGATTTGCCAAATGGTATTGACTTCGGCCGCCATTTTGCATATGTGTCTCCGCAACAGGCGAGCATGTATTATGAAAAAAAAATAAAAAAAAAAAAGAAAAGTGATGTCCATCAGCGGAAGCGATAAAATCCCAAATATCGAAACAGTGTGACCACACTAAAAAATAAGAATACCATAAGTATCGATATATTTACATGTTAGCCTTGCCACTTGGGCAAGTGCAGGGTGACCAAACATATTTATATTTGTAAATTTCGCGCCACAATTCTGGGTGGCCAAAATTAGATTTATTTAAATGCAACTAATATTATAAGGTCACTTGTTAAAGCGATGGAAATAATAAAATTAATCTGCTACGCACCGTCGTAAGCACAAGATCAAAAAAG
>JAWNPQ010000347.1:0-48038 GCA_035047465.1 Drosophila sordidula
TCTTTTACTAATCTCGGATTATTGAAATGTGCTTCTAGCTTACACGTCTCCATTGTGGCGCAGATGTTACGCACAGCTAATGAATATTCGATGATGGATTCCAGCTTATCTTTAGTTAGTGACAACTTCCTCACTTTGTCAACCATCCTCTCAATTATGTGTTCGGGTCTACCAAAGAAAATTTTTAGAGTGCTAATAATATCGGGAACCATACCTGGCAAAAGCAGTTTGTCCTTGACCAGGTCACGTGCCTTGCCCTTCAGGCATTTTTACAACCGTAGCATATTTTCTACACTTGAAAATCCGGCCACTGAAGTGCTGTGCTTAAAGGTGCTCACAAACATTGGCCAATCGTCTGGATCACCGCTGAATAAGGGTATATCCTTTGGAATTGCTTGCCTGGCTGCGATTTCTACGCTTGTTGGAACGCTTGATTGAGCAAGCAATGGACTAGGTAAATCACTGATGTTGCAGATAACTGACAAGTCCATTCGCGTTAGGATTTTGTATTTCTCCTCGATGAATCTCTGCTCTGCGACTCTCTCTTTGGTGGCGCGGCTGTTGCCTCTCTTACGCGTTCTGGTCATTGGTAATTGTTGCATTTCAGTTGTTACAGGGTATTGTATTCCTGTACTGATGCTACTTGTGATACATAATGCGCAAGCCCAACGTATGTTATTCACGCTTTCGTCAACGCCGGCGCACTGGAAGTGATACCAATTGTCACAGACATCACACTGAACCCAATCGTCTGGATCATCGTCCGTTTGTTTCTTTCTGGATATTTTACACGCGTCGCTAACCATAATTTGCGCTAACCATAATTTGGCTAATCAATCAAGTATATGTGCGATTGCGTACATACGTTGCGTATGCGAGTTTTTGGGCTGTCTCGTGATTTTTTTATATTTAGACGTTCGACGATACACTTATGTACATGTCGGCGCACACTAAGAGTGTGTGGATGTTGGTATGAGTGTATGGGTATACAGTCTCGGGAATTTCACCAGAATTCACCAGAAGACTAATTTCATCATTATGGTAATATTGCATCAGCCTCTAAGTGTGCTGTGATTGGTTGTCTGCATGTTGTCGCTTTAGAAGTACCGTTTTAGCGGGGCGACAGCGTAGTGTCGCTGTCGCCGAGGGTGGTTCGGTGGTAAGCACAGAAAGAAGAAAGGTCGAAGCAGGCAGTTGCGTCTAGAACTTGGCGTGTGTGAAACCGAAACTCGCTACTACGATGTCGGACGATAATAATCATGTTGTAACATCAGAAGTGGGATCTGGCTCGCTACCTAATGAATCAGATGGGCCATGGCGAATTTTAATGGAAATGCAAAATAAAAATTTGATCGAGCTTATCAAAGCCGTACAATCAGCGACACCCGAAACAACGAATAAAAAAAACAATTGTGCTACCAAAATTCAACGCAGACCTTGATGGCGCCGACGCATCGGCGTGGTGTTCTACAGTAAAAATAATTTTGGCAGAAAATACCATAAAAGGCAGCGCGTTGGTAATGGCCTTGAGTGCATCGTTGGAAGGTAGTGCGTCGCAGTGGCTTTCACAAATATGTTATCCTGACATAACTTGGGATGAATTTAAAGAACTTTTCATGCAGCGTTTTGGCAGTGTAGAAACGCCAGCGGGTTTGTTTCCGTCAATGTTAGCTAATTGTCCGACCGATGGCGCATGCCTCTCCAATAATGCTAGTCGTATGATGACGTCACTTATCACGAAATGGCGCGATATGGACATGGAGGAAATTGCAGTTTCTGTAACCCTTGCGAAGATGGTTCACAGATGGATATAAGATTGCAGCGTCTAACCTTTACTTCAAATATGCGCACCAGGAGTGAATTACAAACCAAGCTTAAAGCATTCACGTTCAACAAAAGAAAGAAAAATTTGCAAGAGGAAATATCTTCACCTGACATAAAGCGTCCGAAACTTTCAACAATCAAATGTCATTTCTGTGGAAAATTAGGCCACAAGATGATGGAATGTCGCGCTAGACAGCAGCAAATTAATCCCTCGTCTCATGCTATGAACAGTAGCCGCAGGAGTGCATTTGGCCACCAGCAAAAAGCGAATGTAACGTGCTTTAAGTGTGGTGAACTTGGTCATATTTCAACACATTGCAGTAAGTCCAAAATGGATAAGGTCAAGGATACACACCAGATGAAAAGAGTGGAGCTATGCGAAGTTGTTGAGCCCAAAGGAGAGATGGTTCATCATGGTCAAACGTTTATAACAACACTCGACTCTGGAGCGAAATGTCCATTAATAAAACAAAAGATAAGTGTCAAATTAGTTGGTAAAAGAATTAACAATGTAGTGATGTTAAAGGGTATTGGTAGTGGCGGCATATGTAGCACATTGCATATACTTAGCAACGTAAAAATTAGTCAACACTTTATTGAAGTTTTGTTTCATGTTTTGGACAATGAGTATTTGAAGAATGATATTATTATTGGTCGAGAAGTACTGTCCCCTGGATTTAATGTTATAATATCACCAGGAAAATTGGAAATTATTAGATATAAAACTGTAAACTATTGTTCAAATGCTGAGAAATTTTGTGAATTAAATACTGATCTTGTTGGGGAAGATAGAGATAAATTACAAGATTTATTGGAAAAATATTCAAAATCTTTTATTAATGGAATTCCTTCAACTAGAGTTAGTTCGGGAGAAATGAAAATTAAATTAGTAGACCCAAGAAAAATTGTTCAAAGAAGATCATATAGGCTTAACCCAAATGAAAGAGAATTGGTACGAGTCAAGATTCATGAATTATTACAATGTAAAATTATAAGGCCAAGTTGCTCACCTTACGGAAGTCCCATAATGTTGGTTAACAAAAAAGACGGCACTCATCGTTTGTGTGTTGATTACCGTAAATTAAATTCTAATACAGTCGCAGATAGATATCCCTTGCCCCTTATATCAGACCAGATAACCAGACTTTATGGAGCGAAATATTCTACATGTTTAGACATGGCAAGTTATTATTATTAAATTCCCATGCACAAAGAATCGGTAGAGTGTACAGCATTTGTCACTGCAGACGGGCAATATGAATTTTTGGCAATGCCTTTTGGGCTCAAGAATGCACCTTCAATATTTCAACGCACAGTCATGCAAACACTTGGAGACCTTGCAAATACGTTTGTTGCCGTTTTTATGTGGATGACGTAATGGTGGCTACTGCAACAAAAAGTGAGGCTTTGGAAAGGTTGCAAATTACTCTTGATTGTCTCACGAATGCTGGATTCTCATTCAATATAAAAAAATGTTCTTTTCTCAAGTGTAGTGCAGGTGAAATCCGCCCGAATCCGCTTAAAGTTACAGCGTTAACTACCTTGCCACCTCCTCAGTCAGTCTCTGCTTTACGCCAATTCATTGGATTGGCGTTAACAAGTCTCATGTCATTGAATATTTTAGTAAGGCTGCTTCTCCTGCTGAATCACGGTATCATTCTTATGAATTAGAAACCCTTGCTGTTGTTTTGTCTATAAAACATTTTCGCCATTATTTATTGGGTAGAAATTTTGTTGTCTTCACTGATTGTAAATCACTTAAAGCATCAAGAACTGAACAGGATCTATGTCGCAGGGTACAAAGATGGTGGGCGTATTTACAGTCTTTTACATTTGACATACAATATAAAGAAGGTAAACGAATGTCTCATGTTGACTTCTTTTCAAGAAATCTGCCTTCAGCAGAGTTGAGTTGCAAAATTCTAGAAAAACGAGTTAATTTGGCAGAAATATCTGACAATTGGCTTTTGGCCGAACAGCGTCAAAATTCTGAAATAGTTAATATTGTAAATAAATTGAAAGAAAATTCTCGTGCTGAGGGCATTGCCAAAACTTGCGAGTTGAGGGCAGGAAAAATTCGAAAAATTCAGCGAAATGGTAGAACTCGATCTTTGCCAATTGTTCCTCGACCATTTAGATGGTCCGTAATAAATCAGATCCATGAGTCCATCATGCATTTGGGATGAGAGAAGACTTTAGAAAAGGCTTACGACTATTACTGGTTCGATAACATGTCCAAGTATATTCGGAAGTTTGTTGAGAACTGCATTACGTGTAAAATGTCAAAGTCTTCTTCGGGTAAAGTTCAAGTAAGTCTTCATCCCATTCACACCATTCACATCAACAACCCTACATCCAACAAAAGTTGAGTGGCTTGTCTGATCAGAAAGAGTATATCATTGTTCAGGTGGACGCCTTTACTAAATTTGTTTATTTAACCCACACGCTTAAAATTGATGCTGAAAATTGCATAAATGCTGTCACGTCTGCTATTTCTCAGTTTGGAGTACCAAATCGCATGATAGCGGATCAGGGCAGACTTTTCGCCCGCACAAAGGCAAGCCCCTTAGAATTGCTTATCTGCAAAGTTGCCCGCCCGTTGGGGTTCCTTCCACCCAGCGATATGGTAGAAGAGATCGACTTGGCAGAAGTGAGAGCACGAGCAGGTCAAAATATTTCAGCTGCAGCAGCATATAACAAGGAGCAATTTGATAAAAACAAGGCTAAAGTTGTTGGATGTAGAAAATATAAATATGCTAATGAAAAAGTTTAAACAGAAACTGTTGAAAGAGACAGTAATGAAATAGTTGAAAAATACACTGTTGAAAGAGACAGTAATGAAATAGCTGAAAAAGACACTGTTGAAAGAGACAGTAATGAAATAGTTGAAAAAGACACTGTTGAAAGAGACAGTAATGAAAGCATGTAAAAAGAAACTGTTAAAAGAGACAGTACAGGTGCCTTAAGGGCTAATAATGAAAGTTGTAATAATAATGTAAGTACAAGTGCAAAACAATTGTTTTGATCATGGTGTGTGGCGCATTAGATAACATAGTGTGAAACTTGAATGGTTAATGATAATGTAAAAATGAGCTGTGTCAAGGAAAACAATTTGTATTAGTTACAAAAAAAAACAAAAGAAATGAAGATGTAAATTGTAATGGAAATTATAAGTTTAGATGGAAAATTATAAGTTATACTTGAATAAACTTTATAAGTTGGTTATTTAGTAACAAAGCATCTTTGGTTAAATTGCACGAGGTCGTGTTATGGTCAGGATGGCCGTGTCGGCGCACACTAAGAGTGTGTGGATGTTGGTATGAGTGTATGGGTATACAGTCTCGGAAATTTCACTATGGTAAATTACCATACCTGGTATTACCATTGGTAATATTGCATCAGCCTCTAAGTGTGCTGTGATTGGTTGTCTGCATGTTGTCGCTTTAGAAGTACCGTTTTAGCGGGGCGACAGCGTAGTGTCGCTGTCGCCGAGTGTGGTTCGATGGTGAGCACAGAAAGAAGAAGGGACGGCGATAATAATCATGCTGTAACATACGTATAATTTGTGTGCTGCAATTTGCTTTATCTTCCGATTCCTATACTGCGTATTAGCAAGTATAAGGCTGTCTTCTTGCGCGTCTTGTATTCAATGTATATTTCTCAGTGAATGCAATCCCAGAATTTCACCATTTTTTGCAATTGGAAGCTGGTGACGCCGCGAATGAAGTACAGTTCCAAGAAAAGCCTTTTGTGTGTGTACGTGTACGCACACGAATGTCAGCAACGAAGTTTCCACGAATTCGAACGGTTTCCGAATTCGTTTAGAAAAAAGTTTTGTAAGAATGTAGTCGGCGGCGGACACAAATTTCGTACAGCTTTACTCCAACGGCAAAACCAACATTAAGGCCACACAGCTTATAGTTTAATAATAAAGTTTATTTCCTAAAAGATTATATATGTGTATATGTTAATAGTGCGAAAGTAAAAAGTCAAAGTGTGAGAAGCTTAAAAAACTTTTGTGCTTTTCTTCCCGCTGTTACAAAAACCGACTGGCGTGGGTATCGACCATCGATCGTTTTTTCCTTTTTGGTATCGATAACTTATAAAAAAGACAATTTTTAAATACATCAATGATGTCAAGTTGACAACATATTTCAGAAATTATTAACATAATTTATAAAATACGTTTCAAATTCAAATTATAGATTTTGGCGATAACAATAGCTTACGGCCTTTGCAGCCACTTGCTATATATACTCATACCCTGTTAGACCTGGATTTTATATCTAAGCTATCAATATAAATAATAATAATAATAAATAGTGTCTAGCTCTCATAATCTACAAAATATGCTGAAAAAACAATTAACAACTTTGCAGTCGGATGTACCCGTATCATGCAATTTTTGAGAGAGGTCACCATTCTAATTTTGGTGACTGTATCTAATAATATTGACGGAATTTGCGATGTTAGGTGTATCGAAATATATTCGATTAGCCAGCCTCCCAATGGGCGTGACACAAAAGTCTTAACACTTTGTCTGAAGCAGATAAGTACAAGTATATATCCAAAATTTAAATTCCATATTCAATAGTACCGGAAAAATTGTCATGCGTTCATACTGACAAACGGACCGGCATTGTACAAAACCAATATACTGGTGAGCGAAAATAATTAGAGGTTATTGTAGATTGGTATGGATTTTAGAAAAACTTGGCGAGTTATCGATTCTTTGATATAAAGTTTATCTACGATTGACGAGTCTATGTTCGAAAATATGAAAGTCTCTAGGTCTTACAATTTCCTAGATGGAAGGACCGGTGGGCTAAATCGACTTGGTTATTGATCTTGATCAATAAAATATGGGCTTTATAGGCTCGGAGATGCCTCCTTCTGCATATTCCATACCATTGCACAAATTTATGACACCCTTTTTACTTAATTTCAATGGGTAGCATGATTTTTATTTCGCAGAATGCATTTTATTTTATCCAAGTACGCAGTCTAAGGTAGATGAGTTGTCTAAGTGGGCAACTGAACATCAAGAACCCAGGTTCAAATCTCAGGTTTCTGTTGTAGATTTTGTCTTAGCCGAGGGCCATATCAGCCTCTGCTCATTACTAAAATAGTTAGATTGATCATTTAAAACTATATTATACTTTAATAAAAATAAAAAATTTGCTCTTGACTTATTTTGAGAGAGTCTAATTTCAGAGGCACAGTTTGCTGTTGCAAACATTTCCACATTTCCACGATTTCAACATTAGATTCCTTAGCGATGTCAAGGACGCTTTTCTCCCATATTCCCGGCAGACAGCAGTCATTGCAATAGCAGTCAAAAAATTGCATTTCTGCAAATCTTGATAATGCAATCGCCATAACTTGATGTTTGCTCACCCGCAATTCATGTTGCGATTGTGTTCTTTATTACCATTGTTGAAGCTTAGCAAGCGGCAGTTAGCTTGCTTGTCTTAGCAGTCGGACGAAAAAGTCTAATGCGGCGATAAGCAGTACGTCGCGTCCTATGAGATAAGATACAAAAGTAACGCCTTTTTCATCGACTATCGACAACTGGTCTACTAACAAGTGACTAGCCAAGCTGCAAAACTATCGTTGACCCCATCGCTAAATCGAATATATTTCTTTTTATCGTACCATCGATGGCTTTTCTACAGTATTGGCAGTAGCCCCCCATATAAAGAAATATTTTTTATGTGCAAGCATATATGCACAAGCCGCAGAAATATTAGAAAAAGAATACTAGGTAACAAAATCCAATTTTCTCTTGTATTATTTACCAAAGCTAAACGAAAAACCACTTTAAATAATTTTCTATGGTGAGACTTGTTTTTGAAATTTTCAGAATCTGGTATTCTTTAAGCTTTTTCAGAGGTGATCTTGCATTATTGATCATTATTTGATAATTTTGTAACCGATTTTAAAAAGTTTAACGATAACTGAAAGCTAATGAATATATCTATGAATCAGGGATAAACACTTTTATATTTAAATCATGCTCTGTGTCGAATTTTTCAAAGAGGGTCAAATAGGCCATCCACATGCGTGCATGCGCGCAGGTCCAGGCCGATCCGAGTGGCCCGAATCGTTGAAATGCTTGGCGTTACTGATGATGTTCGCGAACAGACGGCTGTGGGTTTGTTTTACTTCTTTTTGCCGAGGATGCTTGCATGCAGATGGCCTACTATATTTCAGCGATAGCCCTTCATCTACTAGTATCGGCCGGTGACGGAGAATTAACCCCTACCCCTAACTACTACTGGTACCTGATGTAATGGAAACCTACCTGTTCCAAGTAACGGTCTGCACCCTAGTACACCAATACAATTATTGACCGCTAAATAGGGAGTATTCTCTGGGAAAGATGGCTGACTATATTTTCAAGCGAAAGTCCTACTTGGAAGAATTTGGACCAAACAAACAAATTTGCGCAACGTATAACCCAAAGGATTGTACGTTATTTGGGGACAACAGCAAAGGTAGCCTAAAAGCTGAATCATTCCACAATGAAAATCAGAAACCCTCCATCGTGATCGCCTGTGCTGCCGTGTTCCCACCTGAACTTTTTTCCGCAAAAATTAGGTGAGATCAGCGATTAAAATCTATGGAGAGACGTTATCAAATCAAAATATGATGGGCGATTATGTGTGGGTCCTCATACGAGAATCTGATTTGAATTCCATACGCAGAAAGACACGGCAGAACTGAAACCATTCTTTATATACTTGAAAATGTAAATAACATGTAGTAACTTAAGAAGCAAATAGTAAACTGTGTAATTAACATTTGTTGATATATATTATTTATGATTTTTTTATGACCATTTATAGATTAGGCGCATATTCTTGGTCAATAGCACCGAAAATCGTTACTTCTGCGTGTGGGACATTATAAAAATTGCTCGTTTCTGCATTAAGTTTAATGAGTGATATCCTAATTAATAATAATATATTTTATGTGATTATAAATATATTTGTGTGATTATAAAGGCATACAATGATTTAAATATAAAAGTGTGTGGCCGAATAGTAGATATATTCATTAACTTTCAGTAATCGTTGAGCTTTCTCGAGCAATGATCAACAATGCCAGATCACCTCTGAAAAAAACTCAAAAAGAATATAATAAATTTCTTAAAAGTTTCAAAAAAAGTCTCACCATATACAAATATTTATAGTGGTTTTTCGACATATGTATCAGCGAAAGTAGGCTTGCGAACAATACTATTTGGCGGTTACATAGTGTGATTGTTCAAGGAGAAACCACAATATTCCTTTCTTGGAGTCGCCTTTGGAAAACTTACATTTTTTGCAATGCTGTTCCATTCTGTTGTTCCAAAAATTATGGTATGACGCTCTGTTTTCTGATAGTTGGTGTAAATGAATCGATAGTGATAAGTAACTGTTAACTAAGGGAAGGGTAGTGTTGCCACTTGCATATGTATAATATATGTAAGGCCATTACGCTTTGTAATTGTTGTGAGTGATAAAATTAAAATAATATATGAGAATGTACATTTTATAAGGCTTTCATTTCAAATTTGTAAAAATGATATGTTCATTGTCTAATTAAGTTATTCAATCTGCAAATTATAAAAATTTTCTACTTGATTTACGAATGTAAAGTCGTCTGTTTTAAGTTCAGTAGAAGTGAAGTGAAATTCAGAACTTAACATTCCCTTGTTTGACAATAATAATTGAGTATGTTTAGCATAAGCGAACTGTGCTGCATGTTCTGCTGCCCACCATGTCCTGGACCGATAGCTGCCAAGCTTGCTTTTCAGCCTCCTGAGCCAACATACAAATTAACTCCTGCAGATGACACGAATATTAAATACAATTTACAGCTTTATGATCGTGCCGAATGGCAGTACTCTGAGCGTGAAAAATCTAAAATTGAGGCATTTTTTACCCGTACTTCGCGTGGTAATTTGATCACATGCACCTATGTCCGATGCAGCAAAAATGCAAAGTATACTCTGCTCTTTTCTCATGGAAATGCAGTCGATTTAGGTCAAATGAGTAGCTTTTACCTCACTCTTGGGTCACAAATCAATTGTAATATATTTGGCTATGATTATTCGGGATATGGCATGAGTGGTGGAAAACCCTCTGAAAAAAACTTGTACGCGGATATTGAAGCTGCTTGGCAAGCAATGCGGACAAGGTAAATTATGAACACAAATCTTAAAAAACACATATCCTATTAAAAGTCTTTTAAAGGTTAAACATAAGTCCAGAAACCATAATACTATATGGCCAAAGTATAGGGACTGTTCCAACTGTCGATCTAGCAGCTCGTCACGAAGTTGGAGCTGTAATACTGCATTCGCCGTTGATGTCGGGCCTTAGAGTCGTTTTCAGAAACACAAAAAGAACTTGGTTCTTCGATGCATTTCCGAGGTAAATTTACAAAATATTATACCATCAAGTATTTAAAACGTGATATTTAAAAAAAAAAACAGTATAGATAAGGTCGCCAAAGTAAAGTCACCAGTTTTGGTAATTCATGGAACTGATGACGAGGTCATTGACTTTTCTCATGGAATTGGTATTTATGAGCGGTGCCCTAAGACTGTGGAGCCATTTTGGGTAGAGGTAATATTTTTGTAAAACATTCATATATATTTACTAATGTACAAAATAATTTTTGTCGATCTCGGTATATAATATTTTATTTTAAAGGCAACTGATCACGGTATTTATTTCAAATAATAGGTTAGGGCATAATTGTGTGTGATGTGAAGTAATGCGAAAATATAGTTATCAATTCCGTAATAAATGTTGGTGCTTCAAAAAGTAGAAATAATTAAATATGTAATAAGAAACTAAGGTTATGGCTTCAAGTAATGTATTAAATGAACCCATACATTTCTGCAGAAAAGTTAAATAAAATCTTATAATTATATTAAGTTTTTATAAGCAATATTAAAACTCAATTTTGACACACACTAATGAAATAATTTAGGGGGTTCTTTTCGGGATCACCCGACTAGGGGATACCCTGAACTCTGTCTATACATTTATTTCAATCCCCTTGCAATCACACATACGCATAGAAGCGCCGCTTATCAACCAAATTTGGTGTGTCTAGCTCTTATAGTTTCTGAAATATGGTAAAAAAAAACCAGATCAAAGACCCGGTAATTATCGATGATTTGAAATAAATTTTATCTGCATATGGCTTACACGAACTTAAAAGGTACAAGTTTAGTGGTCTAGATATTGTAGACGATTATTGATGCTGATCCAGAATATATACAGCTGTTGACAACTAATTGGAAACAAGAAAAATGACTATGTCCTTTGTGTACCCAGAATAACACCAATAGACCTAGCGATACATTATTATGCTTTTTCTCTTCCCCCATTATCCTTCTTTAAATTAAATATCTAATTTCACTCTTTGGTTACATTGTTTCTTAATTATATTAATTATATATATTATTAATTATATTGAAGTCCAAATTTCCTCGTAGTAATGTCCTGTATATATTCAGCGCGATAATGTTGGTTAGTTTGAGCTTAGAAATATCAAATGGATAGTAGAAAACGGGATCGACGCCCAAAAAGCTACAAATGAAGTCCTAGATATGCATTAACCATTGTAGAGCATGAAGGTGGCAATATTAATGTATGGGCAATCTTCGCCTGGAATTGAGTTGGTCCTATACACTGCATAAAAGGTATACGCGCCAAAGCGAAATATGTTGACATGCTAAATAATGTTTTAATACCGTGGTCGGATAAAAATATAACCGGTTTTTTGACTTTCCAGCAGGATAATGATTCTAAACATAAAGCGAATCTAACGAAAACATTTTTCCAAGCAAAATCCATGACTGTTTTCGAGTGGTTATCGTCGAGCCCGGAGGTTAATCATATCGAATATTAATGGGATAACCTTAAAAAGTCGTCGCAAAGCAAAAAATAATGATTTTCGATATATATTCGATATATAGTTTAGTCGGTCGAATCTGCAGCTTGTATAGAAAAACTTCCGTTATATATAGATAAATAAGATCTGTTGAAATCCAACTTTATATTTTGTTACGTTAATATGTAGCACACTTAAAAAATGTTTAAGTTTTTCGGTGCCCATACAAAGTTTCGGAAATATATATGATGACACTTAGTCAAAACCTTTGTTTCCAATTAGTTGTGAACGGCTGTATACTTTATGAGGTAGGAGATGCCTCCTTCTGCTTGTTACTTACATTTGCACAAATGCATTATCACCTGTTTGGATTTTGAATACCTCCCCCAATGGCCCCATATATTTGCAAAAATATGAAAAACAAGAGGCTCTAGTTGGGAGCGCCTGATTAGGGAGTACCCTGAACCCAGTCTTCTGCTACATTTGAACTCCTTTGCATTCATACACACACACAAATACACACCCAGACAAAATTACGCACACACAAAATTACACACACACAAAATTACACACACACAAAATTACACACACACACAAATTTACGCCGCAGGCAGTGCGTTTCTCAGCCGCTGCGCTTGGCCCCCACTATGGAAACTGTATTCGTGAATAACTTTTGAGCTAAGAGCATTCAAATCTATGTACAACCCAATTCACAAGTCTGTAGTATTTGAAGTATTTACGGTTTGTCCGCATCTGGTGCGAGTGGGGGGAGATCCAAAATCTAAAATATTCCTAACCTGCGTATGCTTCACACGCACAAGTCGAACCAATTTGGTGGCTCTAGTTCTTATAGTTCAGGAGATTTGCTAAGAAAACTATGGGAAAATCACGTAATTCAATCGATTTTTATCATTATTAATGAAACGGTGCAAAATATGGGAAAAAAATGATAAGCTCGTTCTATTTCTTATTGTATTACAGAATCTATAGTGGTTTAGTTTAAGTCTGTAGCTTTTGGAGTTTCCGAGATAGCTACGTTCATGCAGACGGACAGTCGGACTGACGGACAGGGCTAGATCGACTTAGCTCTTCGTGCTGTTCAAGAATATGGGGGTCTGAGATGCTTCCATCTGTCTGTTAGAGACATTTGGACAAAACCTTTTTGCCCATTTTTATACTCCTTCCATCGGGATGAACGCTATATTTTTCGGCGCTATTGAAGATAGAGACTTGAAACTTGAAATATATACTTGTAGTAATCTGCTTCAGACAAAGTGCTAAGATTTTTGTACCACGCCCACTGGGAGGCTGCCAAATCGATAACATGTCGATAGACCTCAAATCACAAATCGATTAAAGTTGAATATTTCCCACAATATAAAAGTTAGAGTCACCAAATTTGGTATGTAGATAGCTGGTGTTCTCCTCCAAAAAATGCGCTGATTTCCCGGCCACGCCCCCCAGCGCCCCCGCACTAAAAAATCGGAAATGGCTATATCTCCTACAGTTTTAGAGCTACAGTCACCAAATTTTGAATATATATTACTGGTAAGGTCCCCCAAACATTACAGTTCCTTTCGCCTCCGTAATCGCTAAAATCGATATATTAACAATCTCAAAACGGTAACACGTGTATAATTAACACAATTTTAAATCTAGAGACACCAAACTTGGTATGTAGATTCCTGGAGACTTCCTCAAAAGATTGAGACCTTGATATCCCGACCACGCGTACTGCAACGACCCCCAGCTCCCCGCCTTAAAAAATCGGAAATGGATATATGTTCCAAAGTATTAGAGCTAGAGTCACTAAATTTGAAAGGTGGAGTAGATAAGCTCCGTTAAATAAAGGTACAAAAATTAAACGCCCACGCCCACTCCCGCCCTCTTCCGCCCCAGCAAAGTGCGAAAGCCTATATCCCCCACATTTTTAGATCTAGTCGCAAAATTTTAAAGGTAGATGGCTGGTCACCCCCTTTAACGATTCGTAAAAAGTTTGCGGGCCACGCCACTCCCGCCCCCGCAAATCGCGAAAAGCTATATCTCCCACAATGTTGGAGTTAGAGTCACCAAATTTTATACGTAGATGGCTGGTCACCCCCTTTAACGATTCGCCATTCCCGGCCACGTCTACTCCCGCCCCCGCAAAAGGCGAAAAGCTATATCTCCCACAATTTTGGAGCTAGAGTAACAAAATTTGGCAGACAGAGTTTGGGTGACCTCTTAAGATCGAGCCGAAAAATGTTAGCCACACTCACCCCTGCCCCTACGAAATATTAAAATTCTATATTTTTCCAAAATAACAATAATAACTTCCGTGTACTGTGAACGAGTATTACGCAGTCGGTAACGTATGACTGCAACGTTCTTACTTGTTAACGGGTTGAGGTTATAAAAATGTAATTCATATACTACGGAATTGCGCTTTGGTTTGTCCATGTATTCGATTGCTCTTGTTAAGCCCTAAAATTTGCATTAAGATCATGTTCTTAGTTTAGAGGTTATTCACGAATTTTGGTTCCACAGTAGGGGCCAAGTGTAGCAGCTGTTTTTGTATGGGTTGCAACACTGTTATTTCTTTCTGCCATTGCTTTAACTCAGCGTGTTTCGGCCACAGAAGTCCTAAACGAAACTGCCTTGTCTTGCACACTTATTCTTTGTGCCTACCACCGAACCACACTCGACGACAACGACACCACGCTGTCGTCCCACTAAAGTGGTTCTTCTCAATGTGGCAAAATGCAGACAACCAATCACAACACAATTAGAGGCTGAGGAAAGAGTACCATAATGATGAAATCACCATTACGTTGAAATACCCGAAAAAGCATACCCATATACTCACATACGCACACTCACAACCATATAAACTCAGTATGCGCCGACATATACATACAGTTACGAAAAAAAAAATAGCACCACTATGACATTTTTTCTTATTGATCAAAACAATAACAATTAGTATTGCGATATTTTAAAAACTTGATATTTAATATATTGCTTAGTATTCCCCCTAAATGAAAAGGTAGTACTTCGCTTGTAATGGTAATAGATTTTTTTTTATTATAAAAATGAGAAATATTAAGACCTTCATTACTTAAAAATAATTGTGTGTCAAAACTAAGATTATTTTATCAATTTAATATACAGTGCGATACCTTTATTGGTGATATTTGTTTAATATAGGGCATGTAATAATATTTTATGTTAGGGGAGTTTTGTTAACAGAATATCTCCTAGTGGAGTAATTTTGGCTAACATATTTTTTTCATCCATAAAATGTTATCAATAATACTTTCTACTAATATTCTTTTCAGGGAGCTGGTCATAATGATGTTGAACTACATCCCCAGTACTATGAACGGTTGAGAAAATTTCTTTCCGTGGAGTTGATTAAATGACAATTAAAGATGAATGTCGAGGGTGGTATGTGTAATAATACTTCTGAAGGAGCAACTAATTCTAATACTATGGCAGCAAGCATAAAATTCAGTGAAAAACCTCAGACGGCTTCAACGGCTATAGAATGTGAATCGAATAACAAAAAAAATAAGCATGATGATAACGATGGTTAGTAAAAAAAAAAACTAAAGGAATATATATAATATATTAAGTATATTAGATTAACTGCGAAATGAGAACCTAAAACTGTATTTTGCATATGCTTGAGCTTATTAGTTTCGTGTATCCAGGGTTAAAAAACACTTGTGAATGGTTGTGGTATATGTATCAGGATTTATTTGCACTTATTTTATTTGTAGAATCCTATTTTATAAGACTAGCAAGAAGGATGTTTAGTTTGTTACGACTGGCCAGACTGGCCGTTGGAGTCGAGTTCAATTGTAAACTCGCGTCTGTGATCTGACAAGCTGGTGCGGATGCACACATAATATTTCAATTTTGGAAGACCTAATTAAATGTTCACGTCTCGTATATTTAGGTCATTTTGAATGTTTTTGCTACCCATGTGATAATTTTCAGTTTTAGGCCCATGAGTCACACCCGTATGTCCAAAGTGGCTTTCATATGGTTTTACGAAGGTGCACATTAAACTCCAGCTTTAATGGCGATCCTGCTTTTAAAAGCCAGTGCACGCATTTTGCTCTTAGTTTTATTTGAGTTTGTGTGTTTAAAATTATATAAATTATTATGTATAATTTACGTTCGTTCACGTGTTTCAGCGTTTATTTTAAAACAACAAATCGACCAATTTCTCTATTATTTTCAATCTAATATAATTTATACCATGAACCCATTGAAAATGGGTAAATCCGGGTATAATGGTATTGTGTAAATGTGTTTATCACTCAGATGGAGGCATCTCCGACCCCACAAAGTATATATATTCTTTATCAGTATCACAAGCCGAGTCGATCTAGCTATGTCCGTCTGTCCATAGTCTCCGCATCGCATCGCTGAATACCATACGCAGATCAAATTTATTTCAAATCATCGGTAACTCGTTGTGGTTTCTAAGATATGCTTAAAAAACCGATAATTATCGATATTAAAAAAACGATCCATAAATATTCGCGATTTGCGGGGGCGGGAGAGGGCGAGGCCGGGTAATTTATTTACCGCTCTTTAAAGGGGGTGTCACCATCTACAAAATTAAAAATTTGGTTTTGTGCAATGTCCGTCATGCTGTCCGTCCGTCTGTTCGGATGAACGTAAATTGTTTTCAGCGTTATTGAAGATAGAGACTTGAAACTTGGAATATATACTTGTAGTTATCTGCTTCAGACAACGATTATTAGATTTTAAGATTTTTGTACCACGCCCACTGGGAGGCTGCCAAATCGATAACACGTCGATACACCTCAAATCGCAAATCGATTAAAGTTGAATATTTCCCACAATATTAAAGTTAGAGTGACCAAATTTGGTATGTAGATTGCTGGTGATCTTCTCCAAAAAATGCATTGATTTCCCGGCCACGCCCTTGAAAAATCGGAAATGGCTGTCTCCCACAGTTTTAGAGCTAGAGTCACCAAATTTTGAATATATATTACTGGTAAGGTCTCCCAAACATCACATCACATCAAATTTTCCGGCCACGCCCCCTATCGCTTTCGTAATCGCTAATCGATATATTTGCAAATTCAAAACGGTAACATGTGTATAATTTACACAATTTTAAAGCTAGAGACACCAAACTTTGTATGTAGATTCCTGGTGACCTCCCCAAAAGATTGAGACCTTTTAAGATTCGTAGAAATTCGTAATTTCCCAGCCACGCGCACTCCCGCCCCCGCAAATCGCGAAAAGCTATATCTCCCACAATCTTGGAGCTAGAGGCACAAAATTTGGCAGACAGTGTTTGGGTTACCTTCTCTTAAGATCGAGACGAAAAATGTAATGACTTCCGTGTAGTGTGTACGAGTATTACGCAGTCGGTTACGTCCGACTGCAACGTTCTTACTTGTTCTTTTTTTTTTTGTATGGTTGAGCCTTTTGCATTTCCTGGTGGCTTAGACAATTGTGAAGTTGTCTCCCAGGGATCGAGACACCGATCTTCTCCTTGCTAGCACGCGCTGCAACAAAGTTTCTTCTATTGTTTTAGTGGCATTTTATGTGAACGTTTTCAGTCAATCGCTCTTTTTGTAATAATATTATCTAAAACATGTATTATATTTTCAGGTGTATCAGCATCCAGTTCATCTTCAATTAAAGATGTTGCAGAAAAATTTCTCTAGCAAAAAAAATCGGGCTTTACTACCACCTCGGCCCAAAAAAAGTCTTTTTTACAATCAAATCTTAATTGTTCGAAAGGATACGAAAGCATATATACCAAGCAACTTGGAAATAGATCACGAGATGATGCTAAAAATTCAGATGAGATGTTTGTGGCTCCAGTTAAGCAACTTTATAATCCTGCTCCCACACTTCCTATACACTCTCCTCATTCACCAACGCATCCAAATTCATATTCTGACATCCAACAAAGTAAACTTTCCGGTCGGTATATAAATAATAAAATTGTTCAACAAAAGTCTGCCAACAAGTTACTTAGTGCTAAACAACTGCCTGAAAAAAACATTTTTTTCAGTGAACGGGAAAAATTAAAAACCACTCACTCGAGCACGACATGTCGGTGTACAAAGTCACCAAAATACGATGAGGCAAGTGTCAAAAATAAAAGCAAATGTTCTGATCCAACAAAAAGCTCTGTAGCAAACATAGTTAGGGATCAAAAGCTTAATTTGGTAAAGTCGATGTATGACAGCACACCAAATCAAAATAAAAACAATTCTGATGAATTACTACGTATATCTGGCAAAGAAATGTCAACGAGTGATTTATATTTGAAAAGAACTTTTAGAATTGCTTTAGATGTTAACCCACAGCTTAGACGTTCCCATGGAGTTCAAGACAATCATAATAGACGTCAATATATATTTGAAACCAGTAAATCTGAGCAGACTTCGCCAAACAATGTGGATATTAAAAAATCATGTTTTGGTTATGGTAACAATAAGAGAAGTACAGATTCCTTGCTTTATGCTTCATCTATGGATCCTTGGATAAAGAAAACTGAGTTGCAAATGTATAGCTTCAATGAAGTTGATAAAAATTCAACTGATCCTTGGATAAGGCGTCCAATTGATTCTTACATAAACACGTCATGTTATAAAGAAAGATCAGAAAGCGGGCAAATAAAATCAGGGACAATACAGGATTTAACTATGGAAACAAAAAAAAAATCCTACTTAAAACCTGATATACATCAACAAAGCATTTTAAGCAATAAAGAATCAGTATTCTCCGCGCCTCCTTCTCCAAATTTTATAAATTCGTCAAATAATTGTTGTTCCACAAATCATTCACCAAAAAAAAGAGCACCAACCAAGTCTGCCAGTTTTTCCCCGGCTAGAGGTAAACATTTCTTAAATCCATTTGAAGATTCTTTATATAGCCATATCACTACAGTTTCTTTTCATTCAAATAATGCAAATCCAGACCAATCAAGATTCACTGAAAACTTTAATTCCAATCTTTTGAATGTTAATACTTTCAACAAATTACAGAATAGACATAGCTTTTCTTCAATATCTAAGCAGTCTAAAGAAGAGCTCCAGCTTAACATTCGTCGTCTATCTGCACAAATGAATCAAATGAACGTTGTAGAATTCGCATCAAATGATTGCAATGTAATTAATAAAGGATACGATACAGCATGTTCTGTCCAGAAAGCACAAGTAAACGAATTTCCCGCGCCACCAAAAGAATCGCATACAATTGCAAAAACAGGCTATAAAGATATCTTGAAATTTAAGGAAAGCTGTCATTCTTTAAAGCACACCTCTAATGTTTCCACAGTTCTGGGAAAAACAAAAGTGTATTTTAATCATCAAAAGCCGAATTCAATGCCAGAAACCACCTGTTAACTATTGTTCAAAATTAAAATGTTGAGAATGTGGATGTATGTGTCTATTCGAATCAAAATAAGTTAAACTAGTATACAAAAGAACGAAAAAATTTGTATTAACGGATTTTAATTTAAGCCTGCAAGTTTTACAGTAAAAATGCATTTATATTAAATAATAGGAATGCTTATACATTCCTTATAAACAATCGTTTTGTTTTTAAGTTGTAGGCTTAACTATATTTGCAAACAAAAATAATACTTATGTTCTAATGTATAATTTTATGGTATAATTATAATTTTATGTAAATCTATTTAATTGTTTGTAATAAAGTACTATATAAATAAAATATTTGTATTTACTTGTTTCTCACAAAGCTAATGCTTACAATAGGTAACAAAACAAATATGTTTGTCTATAGTTGTAGTGTTTTGCTGTCTGGCTCTTGGTTGAGCGCCAATGTAGCATTCGGGTGCGCTCCGCCTGGCCACATAGGAGTCGGGCGTGCACTTCTTGCTTAGCCTAAACTTAGCTCGACGGATGGGGTGGGGTTCTTCCTCCTCCTATTGTGGCGTGCAGTCACTACATCAAATTTAAGTGCACTATGCAGACTGAGAATTTAGAGGGATATCAAATTTTATGTATCGGACCGGAAGTGCACATACAGACTTTGGTAGATTATAGCTCGGTTACAGGGTATCTAGGTGTTATGGATACCCTATTCTGTACCCACCCTACGTTGGCATCCATTTTGTGGATTGCCTCTATAGTAACTCTTGTTACTACTTACCGTTGGATTGATACTGGCAGGTTGATCGGCGACGGACTTTTAAGAAAAGAATTTAGACTCTTTTTTTTTTTTAAAGTAGTTATTTACATTATTTATTATAAAATAGTTCATTGAAACCATTAAGAATTCTTTGGGTATGCTTCCTTAGTTATACCATATTTTATATATATTTTATATATATTCATTAAACAAAAATATATATAAATTCTACGTGCAACATGTATATGAATAGGTGTATGAGCTAGATGGGTATGTATGTGTATGAGAAAAAAACTTGTATGAATGAATACCTGCAAGAGTATGTATGCTAATGTATGTGAAGAGTGTGTTAAGCGTTAATAAACCAAAATAATAAAAAAAATTATAATTAAATTTTATACATTGCAAATTGTCAGTAGCGTGTATGTGGGATACTGATCATGTAGGAATTGTAGAAAATAGTATATCAAAATTTAGGACTCACCAAGCACTGCCGTCGTTGAGCTCAAGATGACGATGGGGCTAATCTCTATACTTAATGAGGGAATCATAACCCTACAAACATATGTTGACCTAATCTCTAGTGTGCTCTATTACTTAAGTATCTATTCATTGTATTGAATTTAATTTCTTTACAAATTCAAGTTATATAATTCAAAAGATTTCAGATCCAACATTCCGTTAATAAATTCTTGTTGAAAAAAAAATTTTTTAATCTTAGGCACTTCGCAGTTTTATATATATATATATAAATACTGTTCGGTCATTTAAGTCATTCCGACAGAGCACCACTAAGTGGACATATAAAGGTGTCGCAGCACATACTTGAAGAATTAAAATTCTCAATTTTTAGTTCTACTTGTAAAATTTGGCTATTCTATATCTCGAAGAGGCAGTGACAATTCCATGCAGCATCTTGCAGAAATTATGGAGCCGCACCAGACGCCGTCGTCGAAATTCAAGAAACCGGCTAGTAAAGCAGACATCGGTCCAATAGGTGCCCTAAGGCTTGGTGTCTGATTCCATCAGGGTTAGAAGATCTTTTGGTGTCGGCCAAAGGGGTGGTTAAAGGTTAGATAATAACCAAAAAAAAAGAAGCACTGGCGCGGGGCACTATTTAAGAAAATAATTTTTATTCAGGCTTCACGCCGCTACCACTTACGTACCTGGCTTAATAAAAGAAAGCGGACAGCAATTGTTATTCCCTCCACGGGAATAGATTTCCAAAAATAATTACACTGTATAGTGGTTTGTGTTCCGTCACATAAAATTATTTAAGTTCCGCTGACACCACCGACACAGATATGTAGTGCGTTGCACAAAAGACGCTCGCTTAATGCCTCTCTGCTCAACCGATCGGCGGTTAATTAGCTAAGCTCGGTCCAAGCAGAAGTAAAGTGTGGGCGGCGACGGGTAAGTACGGTTAAATCGGATGATCTGATCGAGCTTATCCAAGGTGACATAAGGGGTACGCATCGAAATATCAAAGAATGTCGACAAAGAAGCAAGTACAGATGAGAAGAGAGATAAGAGATTAACAGCGCAGCAGCAGCTGCGCGTATCAATACCATTGCGTATGTGCGAATCGCTCAGTAAGCTGTTCAGACAGTAAGCAGTTCAGACAGTAAGCAGTTCAAACAGTAAACAGTACTACTATATACTATATTTTTAAAATGTGGTATTTTTTAGGCTTTTTATACTCGTTCACGAAGTGAATCTTGTATATTGATTTTGTGCAATGTCCGTCATGCTGTCCGTCCGTCTGTCCGTATGAACGCAATATTTTTCGGCGCTATTGAAGATAGAGACTTTTAACTCGGAATATATACTTGTAGTTATCTGATTCAGACAATGTGTTAAGATTTTTGTGCCATGCCCACTGGGAGGCTGGCAAATCGATAACATGTCGATAGACCGCAAATCGCAAATCGATTAAAGTTGAATATTTCCTACAATATTAATGTTAGAGTCACCAAATTTGGTATGTAGATTGCTGGTGTTTTCCTCCAAAAGATTGCGCCACGGCCACGCCCACGCCCACTAGAACGCTCCCCAGCCACCCCGCCTTGAAAAATCGGAAATGGGTATATCTTCCAAAGTTTTACTAGTTTCACTAGTTTTACTTTAGCTAGACTCACCAAATTTGAAAGGTAGATTTGTGATCAGCTCCTTTAAATAAGGGTTCAAAAATTTACCGCCTACGTCCACCCACGCCCTCTCCCGCCGCCGCAAAGTGCGAAAGCCTATAGCTCCCATATTTTTAAATCTAAAGTTACCAAATTTTAAACGTAGATGGCTGGTCATCCCATTTAACGATTCGTAAAAGATTTCTCGGCCACGCCCACTTCCGCCCCCGCAAATGCGAATAAAAATTCAATATTTTTCTAAAATAACAATAATAGCTTCCATGTACTGTGAACAAGTATTACGCAGTCGGTTACATCCGATTGCAACGTTCTTACTTGTTCCTTTTTGAACTATATTAGGTGACCAAGTTGATCCTTAATGTTGTCGCATACTTATGTTCGTTAGGCGTCTGTGATCCTGTAGTATACGTATGCGCTTGGCAAAAGCCAATAGCGCATTTGGAGACTGTCTGGCCACTTCTTCGTTTTTGCACTGTGTAGAACGAGTGCCGGACAGCTACAAATAAGATGTTCCAGTGTTTCGGAAACTCCTGGTTCTTTACATTTGTGAGTCCTTATTTGTTATGCGTATTTACTTAGCGTGCGCTGCTTCCAGTCAACCAGTAAGTACTCCTACTATTAATCCAGTAGCTGCAGTAGGTTTTGTGCACTGTTTTAGCACTGTTTAATTCATCTAGTGTCACCGTGCTTGCCAGGACATTTTTGGAGCTAGTGTCGTGTGTCTTCGGTGTAGCGCTTAATCTGCTTTTGCTGAACTCCGTATCGCAAAAATCGTCTGGAATATGCTGCTGTGATCGGGCAGTTTGTACGGCTGCCGGAATTCTAGCTCTGCACAACACACCGCTGCACCGACTCCCGAATCCATTTTCGAGCCGTCCGTGAATAAGTGGGCTGATTGTTGGTCCAGCCTGAACACCAGGTGTCTAGTCTCATTGACGTAGTTCTTAGATGGTTGTTGTGTACCACATCACTCTGTGATGTAGCCGAGCACCCGCCGTTGGGTCCTATCCAACATTTTAAGGTGTGTGGGTTTCTCCACTATACCAGTACACCGTAGAGGAAGATCGGTCGGACTACTGATATGTATATCCAACGCATCAGGCGAAAGGCTCCAAGTACTACTCAGCATCTTTTGTGATGCATAGAGCGCAAATGTGACCGTAACATTTTCTTTAGTGAGTCTTCATGTGACTTTTTGTGTCCAGAACCATTCAATGATTATACTCGTTCACGAAGTGAAAATAGTATATTAGGTTTGTGCAATGTCCGTGTTGGTGTCCGTCCGTCTCTCCTATCTCCTACAAGTTTGGAGCTAGAGTCACACAATTTGGCAGACAGTGTTTGAGTGACCTTCTCTTAAGATCGAGCGGAAAAATGTTGAAATATAAAAATATAAAAATTCTATATTTTTCCAAAATAACAATAATAGCTTCCTTGTACTGTGAACGAGAATTACGCAGTCGGTTACGTCCGACTGTAACATTCTTACTTGTTCCTTTTTGAACTATGTTAGGTTGAGCCGGTTAACTGCTTCGGCGGTTTTTCATAGACCAAGTTAGTCCTTAATGTTGCCGCATACTTATGTTCGTTAGGCGTCTGCGATCCTGTAGTATACGTATGCTCTTGGCAAAAGCCAATAGCGCATTTGGAGACTGTCTGGCCACTTCTTCGTTTTTGCACTGTGTTGAGCGCGTGCCGGGCAGCTACAAATAAGATGTTCCAGTGTTTCGGAAACTCCTGGTTCTTTACATTTGTGAGTCCTTATTTGTTATGCGTATTTACTTAGCGTGCGCTGCTTCCAGTCAACCAGTAGGTACTCCTACTATTAATCCAGTAGCTGCAGTAGGAATTGAGTCAGGTTTTGTTTAATTCATCTAGTGTCACCGTGCTTGCCAGGACATTTTTGGAGCTAATGTCGTGTGTCTTCGGTGTAGCGCTTAATCTGCTTTTGCTGATCTCCGTATCGCAAAAATCGCCTGGAATATGCTGCTGAGATCGGGCAGTTTGTACGGCTGCCGGAATTCTAGCTCTGCACAACACACCGCTGCACCGACTCCCGAATCCATTTTCGAGCCGTCCGTGAATAAGTAGGCTGATTGTTAGTCCAGCCTGAACACCAGGTGTCTAGTCTCACTGACGTAGTTCTTAGATGGTTGTAGTGTACCACATCACTCTGTGATGTAGCCGATCACCTGCCGTTGGGTCCTATCCATCATTTTAAGGTGAGTGGGTTTCTCCACTATACCAGAACGCCGTAGAGGAAGATTGGTCGCACCACTGATATGTATACCCAACGCATCAGGCGAAAGGCTCCAAGTACTACTCAGCATCTTTTGTGATGCATAGAGCGCAAATGTGACCGTAACATTTTCTTTAGTGAGTCTTCATGTGACTTTTTGTGTCCAGAACCATTCAATGATTATACTCGTTCACGAAGTGAAAATAGTATATTAGGTTTGTGCAATGTCCGTGTTGGTGTCCGTCCGTCTGAACGTAATTTTTTTCGTGGCCATTGAAGGTAGAGCCTTGAAACTTGAAATATATAATCGTGTATACCCGCGTCTGATGAAGTGTTAAAACAATTTGGGTTCACCGGAGGCGTGATATTTCGATAATCAATATATGTACATTTAGAGATCATTCGATCGTAGTATACTTTTATGCGCATAATAATAATATATATAAACATGAACAATAGGTGCCGTCTGCATTCATTGCAGGGCATTGCCAACATTTCGTTGTTATTACACTGTGAACGAGTATTTCGCAGTCGGTAACGCCCGATTTAGCTCCCTGGTCGTATTCGCACCTTTCTTCAAATGCAGCTCTAAAACTTTTCAATTGTTTTCTGCAGAAAAGACTAAAAAACGGATTATCAGTCTGTAATTTTTCGGCTGCACTTGCCTACTTTGGGAAGAAATATGAATCGTACAGACCTCCATGCCACAAATTTGGATGTAGCCACCGGATGATCCGATTTTCGGTCATCTGCAGGGAAAATTCCGTCCAACCCAGGGGACCGGTAGTTCACATAATTCGTTGTTATACGGAATATATCGGAGTCGGTGACTACTGTGGCGCCAGGGAAATGGGCGTCCACAAGGGCGCATATCTCAATGCTTTCCATCCAACTTCCATTATCCTTTGTTAGTTGACACTATATGATTATCTGAGCTGTAATTAGATACCTTTCCACACACGGATGGCTGTCCTAGTCCTAATTGCTGTCGTTATGTGAAACACGATGTAATTAGGTGTCTTTTGTTCGAAAACCTTGTTGTCCGCTGCCAAACAAGGTTCCCGAAACCCACATCGGATGGTTCCAGGTATAGAAGGAACTCCCCCGACACTAGCTTGCTTTTATGCAAGTTCAACTGCATGACTGATGACTCGACTCCTACCGTCGTTGTCCGACCTGTTTGAATGCTGCTTCTTTGAATTCTCTCTATTACTCGTTGTTTCTGCATCACTCAAAGATAGATTCTAGCAGTTTCGCTTCAACTGCCATTCACAGTTCTAGACATTCCTCTATTTGGGTCACTTCTAACAATGAATGGCATAACTAGGTTTCGTTTGGTCACGTCACTGACTGACTCCCGGCTCGGCTTTATCGTTAAAAGCCGCTTGTTCAAGGGCACATCCGCCTTTATGGTCGCCGCTGCTATTGAACGGAGCCCTGATCTTTACAGCAACTTTCTATTGGGCCTTCGCTTTCATGTACTCCTTCGATCTGTTGGGCCCTGACTTACAAGATGTTCTGATACCCTTCAGATCGGCAGATAGCTGAAACATTGCTTCCGTCGAGATGCTTTCCCCATGGGGGTCACAGTCCGAGTCTGTTTTGACTACCGCACTGTCTCACCACATCATTGGCACCGGTGTATGGTGGTGGAAATGGCTTGGCAACTACCGCGGTCTGTTATAATCATGGTAGAGCTGTGAGCACTGGCAACACGCAGTGAGGATTGCTCCTCGCGGTGTCCGCAGATGGTAGCAGTCATATATATGTTCTATCGACCTTTCGACTGCCATCCCAATCTCGGTTACTTCCTTAATATCGATCAAGCTATCTTTTTTTGCCGTCAGGCCTCTCAAACAATAGTCGCGGTATCTCTGACTTGCCGAAGCTGTCAGGAAACACAGTACCTTTGCCTTAGTTAGACACTGCACCACCTGTGCACTTGCACAGGGTTTGTTCGAGGGTTTTCACCAAAAGAGTATATTGTGTCTATACAGTATCAGTCATGCCGTCTGTGCGGACGAAAGCATCTTTTTCGTTGCTATTGAAGCTAGAGACTTGAAAATTAGTATACTTGTAGTTATTCACTTAACGTGTTAAGATTTTTTGTGCCACCCCCACTGGGAGGCTGGCAAATCGATGACTTATCGATGCACCTCAAATCGCAAATCGATAAAAGGTGAATATTTCCTGTGTTGTACTCGGTGAGACAGTTCTTTTTATACTACAAAGACTACACTATTCTATACACTTTAGTAGTAGATCTTTATTCACCATACCACTCATCAGTTCTCAATTGAGCGTTATAAGTGAGTCTTAATAAAGAGTTTCACACAAGTTTGCATGTGAACTTTCACTCATAATGGGTCAGATTGTCCTGTAATTGCATGGTTATGAAGTTAGGCTTTCCATCCGTCAATGTCTGCAGAGCAGAGAGAAGAAACCGGCATATCCTAACATCTTCCTTCTCGCTCTACCATAAAACTCCCAAATTAATTATATTAGGAACAAAGTTCAATTTCTTTGTATAGTTTACCAAACCTAGTTTTTGTGATCCATATGGGGCCCACATTAAAAAAAACACTTAAATTTTCAAAATATGGGATTTTTTTAAGCTTTTTATACCCTGAACCCATTGATAGGTAAAAAGGGTATAATGGTTTTGTGCAAATGCATGTAACAGGGAGAAGGAAGCATCTCAGACCCCATAAAGTATATATATTCTTGATCAGGACGACTGAGGACGGCTGAGGCGATCTAGCCCTGTCTGCCTGTCTGTCCGTCTGTATGAACGCAGCGTTCTCGGAAACTACAAAAGCTAGAGACTCAAAATAACCGATTATAGCTACTGTGATTCAATACGCAATACGAGTTTATCATTTTTCGTTATTTTGCAACTGTTTGGCTACGCAGCCCAAACAGGTGGAGTAATTTTTGAATTGTTCACTCAGCACATTACACTACTTTTCGTTGCTCTGCGAAGCAACTGCTTAAGCCACTCTTAAGTCTATTTTATTTAAGCTGCGCTCTCTTATCTTTGTCATAACCTTTTGCCTTGACATTCGGTCTAGGCTTCGTAATCTCTGCTGCGCAGCGAGTTAGTTAGTTCGAATCGTTCGTTTCATGTATTTGGTTCGCATTGGCCACCTGCATTTCAAATCAAAACTAAAACTTTATAAAATTTCAAATAAATTTATATTATAATTTGTTAAAAGAAAACCTAAAGTGTGTTATATATTTAACAAATTCCTAAAGTTATTGAAAAAGCTCAATAGCTCAACAATTTGGTGACCCCGACGTGATTCTTTTTTTATATACTTTTAAAACTATTGATAAAAGAAACTGTAACAGAGCAGCAGCTTGAAATTTATCATGCGTTATTTACATACAAACATATATACAAGCAGTTGGCCTTTGCTCTTTGCACTTCTTAGCTTGCGTGTACCGAACTTTGTATTTATGTACAAGCGATCGCCGCTGCTTTGCATAACTGTTCTTGTATATAGTCTTTGGCTGTTGTCAACACTCGCTTGCAATATCGCTTAACGCTTCAAGTCCAGTACCCTCTGCAAACAGGGTGACTTTTTTGAAGCGAATGGCAATTTCAATTTCTGAAAGCTTGAAGACGGCAACGTTTCTCTTGGCTCGTTTGATGAGTGCGGTCTAAGCGTTAGATTGAAGCAAATCGAGCGACTTAAGTCTAACTTTGATATTACTCATACAAGGCTAGAAGAGCTGGATTTAGATGAAATTGGTAGCCAATTGCGTGAATATTTTGATGAATTAGTAGTGTGCCTTGAAACGGAGATTAAAGACGAATTAGCAACACGCAATGCTCAAATGTTGCCTTGTTCGACTTTTCGTGAACCCACCGCTATGGCGGCACAAGCAGTCAAATCAAAAGCAACGCAGGCGTTGTCTCATTTGAAGTTGTCTACGTTCAGTGGTGGATATACTAACTGGGCTGACTTCTATTCTATGTTTACAACAGTCATAGAAAATCATCCTGATTTAGCAGATATTGAGAAGCTGCAACATCTTTGTTCGTGCCTCAGGGATTCGGCGTTGGACGCAGTTCGATCGCTGGAAAAACGCTCAAGAGGGTAACTGGTGGATCGAGCGTGACTCTGAGGGAGCTGTCCGATCAATTAACGTTTTTGGAGCAGAGATGCCGCACCATGGAAACCGTAAATTTTGCTATGGCTTACTACGCCCCAAATACTCAGGTGGAAAAAAACAGAACAACTAACACAAGTAGATCGACATTTATCGCCACTAACAATGATGCCCCAGTCTGCGTTTTGTGTGATACATCTGGCCATATCACATACAATTGTTCTCGATTTGGAAGCTTGACCCCTGCTCTACAACTCAGGGAAGCTAAGCGACTTGCAAGAAAGGTCATCGATTGCGATCATGCAACTCTGGATGTTGTAAGTCATGTGGAGCCAAACATCATTCGTTGCTCCACATAAACAAATCTTCCTCGTCTTCGGGACAGACTATTTCAGCTGTCAATACCCATTCCTCTTTTTCTAATTCGTCGCCATCTGCATCCACCTCTCTTATTGCCCAGTACCTCAGCAGTGATGTTGCCCTGTTAGCCACTGCTATGGTTCTTGTCAAAAATCTATCCGGCACATTAATACCGTGTCGTGCCCTTTTGGACTCTGGTTCTCAGCTTGATCTGATAACTTCTCGTCTCGCTCAGCAGCTTTAGTTGCCATTTTCTCTGATCTTTGAGATTCTCGTTTTGCTACAGAAGGCACCACAGTCACTGTCACTCTTCAATCCCAAGGCTTAGAGCACTCGACATGCCTCACCGTTGTGGTAGCACCTAACATAACTGATAGCCAACCAAGTTTCGCAATTAAAACCGCAAATTGGAACATTCCCGCCAACATAAGACTCGCAGATCCATTCTTCTTTGCGCCCCAACGCGTGGACTTACTGCTAGGAGCTAGCCTTTTTTATGAACTATGTTGGTCAGATAAAGCTTCTTCCAGGGCTGCCATACATTCAGAAGACTAGACTTGGTTGGGTAGTGTCAGGAGGTGGACCTTGGTTAGCTGGCTCCACGTTGATCGCAAAACAGACTACCGCCGATATGAAGTCAATTTCTGAAAATCGCATAGAGGACATAGTGCGACGATTTTGGAAGATAGACGGTTGCTTGGACACTATACCTACTAACTCGAAGGAAGAAAATGCCTGTCAAGAACATTTTGTTAGCAGATTCTAAAGATTACCTAATGTTTACCAGCTAAGCGAAGTTTGGAGCTATTAGGGAACTCGTATCAACAAGCTTTTCGTCGTTTTCTGCTCTTGAAAGAAAACTAAAAAATCGTCCTGATCTCAAAGTTCAATATTCACAATTTTTAAAGGAATATTTAGATCTTGGTCATATGTCGCCCGTCGCTCCAGAGTCCCTGGGACTCTGCAAATATTTATGCCGCACCATTGTGTGTTTAAAGAGGACAGTTCTACGACAAAATTGAGAGTCGTGTTTGACGGTTCCGCAGCCACCTCATCAGGATATTCATTAAATGAACTGTTCATGGCTGGACCTTTCATTCAAAGCTCATTATTTCATATCCTTTTTCGCTTTCGTACATTTCCTGTTGGCTTAACAGGGGACATAGGAAAAATGTATCGCTACGTACGCGTTACAACACCGGATGATTTTCTCCAATGTATTTTGTGGCGAGACTCGCCTAACGATGATATAAAGATTTTCAAATTGGATACAGTTACATATGGCACAAAACAGGGGTGGTTTCTATCTATTCGTGCCATGCATCAACTGTCCATGGATGAAGAAAATGCGTTTCCCATTGGATCTCGGATCTTAAGACGCGATTTCTATGTGGACGATCTCATTTCTGGTGGGGATTCGATTCAAGAGGCAATCGAAATTCTTAAACAGACGTCTGGCATTTTGGCGAACGGCGGTTTTAAGCTGCGGAAATGGTGCTCTAGCCATTCTTCTGCTTCTGCTCAATTGGGAGGAAAGTCTGCCATCAGCATTAGCATCGGTTTGGCATGAGCTCTGTAGCAGTTTTGAGAAGGGGCAGCTGTTTAAATTCCCTCGCCTTGTCTTAACACCTTCGGCAGAGGTAGAAGTGCATGGTTTCTGCGATGCCAGCATCGAAGCGTATAGAGCCTACATTTATATAATTTCTCAACGGCATCTATATAGTGGTCAGCTGTTATGCTCCAAGAGTCGAGTAGTTCCTTTGAAGACAATTAGATTTCCAAAGCTAGAACTCTGTGGTGCCGTTCTATTAGCTAATCTCATGCATGAAATATCGATGATCAATCTCTTTGGAGGAAAATTTAACTGTTGGTCAGATTCATCCGTATGCCTTTCATGGATAAACACAGAACCGTCGAAATTAGACGTCTTTGTAGCTAATCGAGTTTCCGCTATTCAAGAGCTAACCCAAGGCGTGGAGTGGCGCCACGTTCCTACTTCCCTAAATCGGGCGAGGAGAGGAGCTACACCGCATTAACTATAGAACTCGTCACTCTGGTTTAATGGCCCTCAGTTCCTTTCTGTGAACAAATCGGACTGGCCGGCTTCTTGTGTCCCAGAAAAACCAAAGCTCGAATTAAGCAAAAGCGTCCTTCTTGTTGCATCTCCCTTAGTCAACATATCTGCCACTTGTAAATACGCAAACTCTTTTAATACAATGCAGCGTATATTTGCATATGTCTATAAATTCATACATAGAGTCCAGCTGCATCGCGTCTCTGAACCCATTCTTGGATGATCTTGGCCTTCTCAGAGTTGATGGTCGTTTAAAAAACTCCGCGCTGGACTTCGAAGCACGTCATCCAATAATTCTTCCAAGGCAGCATCCAATTACTAATACGCTCATTTGAAACTTTCATGAACGGAACGTACACGCTGGTCCACGGGCACTTCTTGCTCATATTCGTCTGCAGTATTGGCCGATTAGCGGAAGGAAGATTGTATCCAGAGTGGTTGGAAAATGTGTCAGATGCTTTCGGGACAAGCCTCGTTTAGTAGAGCACATCATGGCTGATCTTCCCAAAGAATGCTTGAATGGCTGCCGAGCTTTCGAAGTCACAGGTGTTGATTATTGCGGACCATTTTTCTACAAACCAGATGTTCGGAATAAGGCTCCAGGAAAATGCTATATGAGCGTCTTCGTTTGTTTCGCAACAAAGGCAGTACATCTGGAGTTGGTAAAGGATTTATCTACGGCTTTGTTCTTGAACGCGTTAAAGAGATTCATCTCCACTCGCGGCAAACCACTCCAGATCTGGTCGGACAACGCAACGAATTTTGTTGGTGATAAGAACCAGCTACTAGAGTTAGCCTGACTTAACGCGTCTTCAGTTCAATCGTCTGGATGGCTGGCAGCGCGTAACATACTTGCAACAGGTGTTCTGGACTCGTTGGCGAGAGGAGTATCTGACTCTTCTGCAGCAGCGCTCCAAATGGCATACTTCCAAGCTGGGTCTATGCGTCAACGATGTCGTTCTCGTCAAGGACGAAAATCTGCCACCCCTCAGGTGGCCACTTGCCAGAGTTACGGAGATCATCTTGGGAAAGGATGGAGTCGCTCGTGTAGCTATTTTGCACACCTCAACAGGAGCGATGAAGAGAGCCGTAAACAAGCTGCGCCTGCTCCCTATCAAGGACTCGGTGTCAAGCCCATGCCTTCCAACGGGGGGAGAATGTTTGGCTACGCAGCCCAAGTAATACGCAGCTGGAGTAATTTTTAAATTGTTCACTCACAACATCACTCTACTTTTCGATGCTCTGCGAAGCAACTGCTTAAGTCACTCTTAAGCCTATTTTATTTAAGCTGCGCTCTCTTATCTTTGTCATAACCTTTTTTTCTTGTTTGGACGTAGATGTACTAACGAGTAGTACATTCAAGTGGCCCAACGATACCAAGCACGGGCTTGTTAACGCGCGGACCCAGGCAAAATGCCACCCACCTGCCGCCCAACCGACCGACCCCGGAGGGCAAAAAGCAGAAATTGTTTTTGTACAGATTCAATTCTATCCTGATGAACCTTGTATTGGGGACACCATATACAAGAACCATATTCTAGAATTGGACGAACAAGTGAAGTATATAGAGTTTTAGTAACATAGGGATCGTCAAATTCTTTCGACCAGCGCTTTATGAATCCCAGGACTCCAAAAGCTCGATTTGTAACAGAAAAAATATGCTTGTTAAACTTAAGCTTGGGATCAAAAAGAATACCCAAATCGTTAACGGACTCAATACGCTCAAGGGCTTCACCATTAAGGAAATAATTATTGAAAAATGGCATTCGTCTATAGAAGGACATAAATTTGCACTTACTGTAATTAAGATTTAATAAATTTACTTGACACCAGGTTTTGAAACTGTCAAACGGTCGGATTGCAAACTTTGGCCAGCTCGAGAATTAGTAGATGACAGGTTAAGTTTTACGTCATCGGCGTACATCGGTACCCGAGAGTGGTTTATTACAGAAGGAAGGTGATTTATGAATAAGGTGAATAATAACGGACCAAGGTGACTTCCTTGTGGTTCTCCGGAAGTAACTTGAAAAGGTTTAGAGACAAGATCTTTGAAGTAAACTTTTTGGGTTCTTAAGGATAAATAGTTAGATATCCAGATAATTAAGTTATTTGGAAATCCCAGAAGATGAAGCTTATGCAGTAAAAGCGAATGATTGACAGAGTCAAACGCTTTACTGAAATCAGTGTAAATGACATCGGCTTGCAAATTATTTTGGAATCCTTTAATAACAAAAGACGTGAATTCCAATAAGTTAGTGGTAGTAGATCTATATTTCATAAACCCGTGCTGGCAGGGTGAAATTATAGATCTACAAAGATGTTGCAATTGAAAAGTTATCAACTTCTCAAAAATCTTGGGAATAGCGGACAACTTAGAAATACCTCTATAGTTTTGAACATTAGACTTGTTTCCTTTTTTAAGGAGAGGAATAATAAATGATTCTTTCCAAATATTAGGAAATGAACTTAACTTCACGGACAAATAAAATAATTTATACAAAGGCTTTGAGAGACCTTTAGCACAGTATCTAAGCACGCAGCCTGGTACTCCATCAGGACCCGGTAAAAATACGGGCTTGATAACCATTAGCTCTTTTAGTGGTGAACTTTCTGTGATCAAAGGCCCAAAAACGCAGTTAGAAACATTTACATGACAAGGATAGGGCATAGCACGAACCTAATTCTGCGAACTATAAGTAGTTTGTTCCGAATAAATCGGCGATAGCCTGATCTGAGTCAGCAAACGCTTCTTCAAAAAATAGAGTTGACGATTTACTCTTCACATTAACGAAGTTATAGAAACTTTTAGGATCCCGCTGGAACTGTATTCTACAACTTTTCAAGTAATCGTTATAACATTGGTTATTGAGGACAGAGAAATTAGATCGAGCAATCATATATTGAGTGTAAGCCAAGAAAGAGCCAGTTTCCTTGAACTTCTTGTACATCCTTGACTTTCTATTCTTCAAATTGTTTAATTCCCGTGTGAACCAAATAGGATTGTTAGACCTAACTGAATCACAAACCGGGACGCATAAATCGAATAGATGGTTTATAGTAGAATAGAAAATCTCGATTGCACTAACCATGTCCCTACACATGTAAGGCCGAGACCAGTCAGTCTGGGATAAGAGCTGAGTTAGTTTGCTAAAGTCGGTTTTCCGAAATTGGCGAGCTCGCTCTGGAGGCTTACTTCCAGGGTTTAGTACCCGGGCAGGTAAATCAATCAACACCTCTAAAGTGGGGTGATAGGGATCTTCCGGACATGATATAGGCTTAGTACGGGAAACAGACAAGAAAGATTGATCCAAAACAAAAAGAAGATCAAGCATTTTATTAAGAGAATTTGGGATAGCATTGATTTGACATAATGACATCCCAAATAATTTATCGAGGAAATCATTTTGGGTCGTGGAGCTCAAGACGCTAGAATCAGGACTAGAGATCCACGTAGTTCCAGCAATATTGAAATCACCCAGAACTACAAGAAAATCACGATCGGAAAGCATAGCAGAGACAGAATGTATAGCAGAAAAGTGCATCGAATAGACAGAATTATCTGAGGAAGGAGGAATATAGGAACAAGTAATAAAAAGGCAGACACCATTAATACACAATTTGACGGCAACAAGTTCTATATCTGTACAAAAGTTAGTTATTACTATCTCCGAGAATAGATCAGCATCAACAGCAATAAGCACACCACCACCACGACGAGAAGTGCGGTCTTTTCTATAGATAGAGAATTTGTTAGATAGTATTTCAGAATTTAGGATGTCAGGCCTTAACCATGTCTCAGAGAAGGCTATGACATGAAAATGAAAAGATAGGCTACTAAGATAAAGATTACAAAGTTTGCTACAAAGACCTCTTACATTCTGGTAGCCAAGTGAGAGGGAGGTAGGAGATGTTAATTTTTTGTACTAACAGAGACTGCAAGAGGTGGGCTTAGATTGACAGCAGGAGGCGGAAGTGCAATCGGAGACCGATTTTTCTTTTTCGCAGTGTATTCTTTAATGATTAAGTGGTCTGGCCAGAACTCTTTACAGCAAATTTTGCTGAAATGTTCTGCCGGAACACTTAATTTAAAAGACGAAATTTTCCGAATATATGAAAATTTGAATTTTTCCAGTAATATTGGCTTTCAGTTTAGCCAGAATAAAGGCCTTCACATCATCAGATGTAGTATCAGGGGCAAGCCTAGAAACAAATATTTGTTTTTTCTGTGGAACACCTACAAGGGTCACATTTGGAACCTTAGCTATAGCTTCTAATGGAGCAATAGCCTTGGATAATTGACCATTTGATTCGGTTGGTTTACTAGCACCAGAAAGTTGATCAGTGTCAACAGGGCTAATAACTACCGAATCAGAAAAAGGTTCGGGGTCAGAAGGAGCAACATCTATGGGAACTATGTTGGTTTGGTCACTTCTGTCTTTGATGTTTGGAGAGGGGGATGAAAAATTAATTAATTGTAAATTAGCGGATGTAGTGGGCAGTATTGCAGGGGCAGAAAGTTCATTTGGGCCAATCGACAGCCTAAAATTGGCTTTTTTACGCCTTGGAGATTCGTTCAAAAGCTTCATAGCTTTGAACTCATTATCCAGAGCGGAGAATCCGTCGGACAGTTTTTTAAACTGGCCGAAGATATCTCCAAAGCCCCTCTTTGTCTGCCTCATGAACCCCATCATGTCTCTTTCAACATCCCTGCAGGACTCGCAAGTCCACTTTAAACCTGATTTGGACTCAATCAGGTCGATAATACGGCCGTTGAGGCCAGCGCATTTTTCGTGCGACATATTGTCGCACCTGGCAATCTTTTTTATAGCAGACAAACATTATATATATAGAGTAATAATACAAAAATATTCTGCTCTAAGAGAAAAAGAAAAAAAAATTAATGAAAAAAATAGGCACACTAGGGTTAAAATTAGATTGATGCTGATTTGTACTTACAACAACAATACAAACAATAAACAGCGCGGGCGCGACGACCGAAAAAAGCAACGGGATTAACCAAAGCAAAAATAATGAAAGAGAAAAAAAACAAAACAAAAACAGCCGACCAACACCAACAACAATATTAGCGCGGAGAGAGTTTTGAAGAGAGTTTTAGAGCGTCAGCAAGAGTGAAAAATGCAAAAACAAAACAATGCAACTGCACAAGACAATCAGTTTGCTTGCGTTGCAGTTTGTTGTTGTATTTGAAACTCAAATGACAATTTATTTAAAAGAATATAAATCAACAAAACAATGTGTTTCACAGAACCGAAAATGAATCACACTGTTGTAATAAAATTTTTAAGCCAATAAAATCGAAATTTAGATTGATTTAAATTAGTGAAAATTAGACAAATCGAGGCGCAAGAAATTTATGCATTTGGTTCGCATTGGCCACCTGCATTTCGACTACGTTGTAAAAATACAAATTCGTCGTTTGACGCTGGCACGAAGCAATTCGGGTATGCCTGCCTTAATCAAAACTAAAACTTTATAAAACTTCAAATAAACTTATATTATAATTTGTTAAAAGAAAATCTAAATTGTGTTATATATTTAACAAATTCCTAAAGTTATTGAAAAAACTCAATAGCTCAACAGCACCGTTTCACTAATATCGATAAAAATCGATCTAAACCCTTGTTTTCTTTAGCGTATCTCTTAGAGTATAAGAGCTAGAGCCTCTCTGATTTTGGATACCTCCCCCCACTCGCCCCATTTTTGAAAACGCCCCAAAACGCAATTCAGATACGACAGACTTGGGCTTTGGGTTGTACATAGATTTGAATACTCTTATTACATAGTAAGAATTTCATTAAGATCATGCTCTTAGCTTCAAAGTTATTCACAAGTTTAGTTTCCTTCATGGGGCCCAAGCGCAACGGCTGAGAAACGCACTGCCTGCGGCGTGAATTTATCTATGTGTGTGTGTGTTTTTATATATGTGTGTATGAATGCAATGGGACTGAAATGTATGAAAACACAGGGTTCAGGGTATTCCCTAGTCGGGCGCTCTCGACTAGAGCCCCTTATTTGTTTTAGAGGTAAGTTTGCATTATTGATCATGATGATTTTTTGTGCGGTATTTTTGACGCTTTCTTGAGTTTAAAGAAGTGAGAACGTTGCAGTCTGACGTAACTGACTGCGTAATACTCGTTCAATGTACACGGAAGTTATTGTTATTTTGGACAAATACAGAATTTTTATATTTCGTAGGAGCGGCGGTGAGTGTAGCCAATATTTTTCGGCTCGATCTTAAGAGAAGGTCACCCAAACTCTGTCTGCCAAATTTTGTGACTCTAGCTCCAAAATTGTGGGAGATATAGCTTTTCGAGATTTGCGGGGGCGGGAGTAGAAGAGTGTGGGCGGGAGTGGGTATCGCCGGGAAATTTGCTTACCGAGCGTTAAAAGGGGTGACCAGCCATCTACGTTTAAAAATTGGTGACTGTAGCTCCAAAATTGTGGAAGATATAGCTTTTCGCGATTTGCGGGGGCGGAAATGGGCGTGGGCGTGGCCGAGAAATTTTTGTATCCTTATCCTTGCGATTTGTGGTCTATCGACATGTTATCGATTTGCCAGCCTCCCAGTGGGCGTGGCACAAAAATCTTAACACTTTATCTGAAGCAGATAACTACAAGTATATATGCCAAGTTTCAAGCCAACATAGTTCCCATGGATGTTGCTCCTTTTGATCCCGAACCTTTTTCTGATTCTGTAGTTATTACCCCTGTTGTTGTAGTTGTTCCACAAAAAAAAACAAATCTATGTTCCTAGGCTTGCCCCTAACACTACATCTGAAAGCCAATATTATGTGGAAAAATTCCAATTTCCGTACACTTCCTGAAATTTCTTAGTTTAAAATAGTTTTCCGGCCGAAGATTTCAGCAAAATTTTCTGTACAGAATTCTGGCCAGACTACTCAATATTTAAAGAACACACTGCGAAAAAGAACAAGTAAGAACAATGCAGTCGGACGTAACCCACTGCGTAATACTCGTTCACAGTATACGGAAATTATTATTGTTATTTTGAAAAAAATATAGAATTTTTATATTTCGTAGGGACGGGGGTGGGCGTGACCAACATTAAGAGAAGGTCACACAAACACTTTCTGCCAAATTTTGAGCCTCTAGCCCCAAAATTGTCGGAGGTATAGCTTTCCCGATTTGCGGGGGCGGAAGTAGGTGGGAGTGGGCGGGAGAATGCATGGCCGGGAAATTTTCTTACCGAGCTTTAAAAGGGGTTTAAAATTTGGTGACTCTAGCTCCAAAATTGTGGAAGATACAGCTTTTCGCGATTTTTTGGGGGGCGGGAATGGGCGTGGCCGGGAAATTTTTTAAGAATCTTTAAAGGGGAAGACCAGCCATCTACGTTTAAAATTTGGTAACTGTAGCTCCAAAATTCTGGGAGATATAGCTTTTCACGATTTGCGGGGGCGGGAGTGGGCGTAGCCGAGAAATTTTTTACGAATCGTTAAAGCGGGTGACCAGCCATCTACGTTTAAAATTTGGTGACTCTAACTCCAAAATTGTGGGAGATATAGGCTTTCGCACTTTGCGGTGGCGGGAGAGGGCGGGGGTGGACGTGGGCGGAAAATTGCACACTTATTTAGAGGAGATGACCACTAATCTACCTTAAACATTTGGTGACTCTAGCTCTAATACTTTGGAAGATATAGCCATTTCCGGTTTTTTAAGGCGGGGTGTCTGGGGGGCGTTCTAGTGGGCGTGGCCGGCATATCAAGGTATCAATCTTTTGGGGAGGTCACCAGCAATCTACATACCAAGTTTGGTATGTCTCTAGCTTTAAAATTGTGTTAATTATACACGTGTTACCATTTAAGCTTATAAATATAACGATTTTAGCGACTAGGGAGACGGAAGGGGGCGTGGCTGTGATGTTTGGGGGACCTTACCAGTAATATATATTCAAAATTTGGTGACTCTAGCTCTAAAACTGTGGGAGATATAGCCATATAGCCATATCTACATATCAAATTTGGTCACTCTAACTTTAATATTGTGGGAAATATTCAACTTTAATCGATTTGCGATTTGAGGTGTATCGACATGTTATCGATTTGCCAGCCTCCCAGTGGGCGTGGCACAAAAATCTTAATACTTTGTCTGAAGCAGATATATGCCAAGTTTCAAGTCACTATCTTCAATAGCGTCGAAAAATATTGCGTTCATACGGACAGACGGACAGACGGTCAGACGGACAGATGGACAGATGGACGGACAGCATGACGGATATTGCACAAAACCAATATACTAGTTTCACTTCGTGAACGAGTATAAAAATCGGACCCAATTGCACTTGGAGTAAATTTAAACTCACCTCATGCAGTCTCTGTGAGTACAAACAAGTAAGAACGTTGCAGTCGAATGTAACCGCAATACTCGTTCACGGTTACGTCCGACTGCTACGTTTTTATTGTTATTACTTGTTCTTATATTCCTCCCTCTTCAGATAATTCGGTCTATTCGATGCACTTTTCTGCTATACATTCTGTCTCTGCTATCCTTTCCGATCGTGATTTTCTTATAGTTCTCGCTGACTTCAATATTGCTGGAACTACTTGGACTTCTAGTTCTGATCCTAGCGTGTTGATTTCCATGACTGACAATGACTCTCTTGATAATTTATTTGTCATTGTGTGAAATCAATGCTATCCGAAATTCGATGTATAAAATGCATGACCTTATTTTTGTTTTAGATCAATCTTTCTTGTCTGTTTCCCGTACTGAGCCTATATCATGTCCGGAAAATCCCTATCACCCCACTTTAGAGGTGCTAATTGATTTACCTTCCCGGATACTAAACCCAGATAGCAAACTTCCACAATTCTTCCAATTTCGAAAAACCGACTTTGCCAAACTAACTCAGCGTTTATCCAAGATTGACTGGTCTCTGCTTTACATGTGTAGGGACATGGATATTGCAATCGCGATTTTTTATTCCATTTTAAACTATCTTTTTGAGACATGTGTCCTGGTTTGTAATACTATAAGGTCTAACAAATCTGTTTGGCATACACGAGATTTAGCCAATTTAACATATAAAAAGTCAAGGATGTATGGGAAGTTCAAGAAATCTGGCTCTTTCTTGACCTAAGTACCCAATGTTATAAGGAATACTTAAAATTTGTGGGATTCAGTTCCAACGGGGTCCTAAGCCGTTCTATAACTTCGTATATGCGAAGCGCAAATCATCAAATCAGCAAATCAGGCTCACATCAGGCTATTGTCGATTTTTCTGCTACATTTTTTCAAACGCCTTATAGTTCTCAGAATTATTTATCTCATTTCCCATATCCTTATCATGTAAATGTTTCTTACTGTATTTTTGGGCCTTTGATCACAGAAAGTTCACTACAAAATTACCTCAGGGTCATCAAGCCCGTATTTACATGGGATCTGAACATTACCAAGTGCGTGCTTAGGTACTGTGCTGAAGGTTTGAGTCTGTTAATCATTCGCTTTTACTGCATAAGCCTCATCTTTTGAGATTTCCAAATAACCTAATTCTTTGGATATCTAACTATTTATCTTTAAAAACCCACAAAGTTTATTTTAAATATCTTGTCTCTAAACCTGTTCAAGTTATTTCCGGAGTACCATAAGGAATTCACCTTGGTCCGGTGTTATTCACTTTATTTATAAATGATCTTCCTTCTGTGATAAACCATTCTCGGGTGTTGATGTTTACCGATGACGTAAAACTTTAGACTTCGTCGTCGAGTAACTAATTCTCTATGGCCACAGTTAGCAATCCGACTTTGACTGTTTCTAAACTTGGTGTCAAGTAAATTTATTAAATCTTAATTACAGTAAATGTAAATTAATGTCATTTTATAGACGAATGCCCTTTTTTAATATTTTTTTTCTTAACGGTAAACCTCTGGAGCGTATTGAGACCGTTAATGTTTTGGGTATCCTTCTTGATGCCAAGCTTAAGTTTGACAAGCATATTCCTACTGCTGCTAATCGAGCTTTTGGAGTCCTGGGATTCATAAAGTGCTGGTCGAAAAAATTTAACGATCCCTACGTTACTAAAACTCTATATGCTTTACTTGCTCGTCCAATTCTTGTAAATGGATCTTGTATATGGTGTCCCCAATACAAGATTAATCAGGATAGAATTGAATCTGTACAAAAACAATTTCTGCTTTTTGCCCTCCGGGGACTTAACTGGCATCCTTATTCTCGGAAGACGTCTTACCTTAGTATACTATTACTAGTAAATATTCCCTCTCTTTATAATCGTAGAATCATGCTTGGTATAATCTTCATGATTCAACTAATCAATGAGGAAATTAATTCTTCCGAATTAACCAACCAAATTGGTTTTGCGGTTCCGAGCAAAAATTCTACGAATTTTTTACCGCTTTCTCTTGAAATGTGCCATAGTAACTATTCTATTCATAATCCATTTCGAATCTTATGCTTTAACTATAATAATCTTTTCTATATAATAAGATTAATGATACTTCTATTCCTATCCTTAAAACTTTAGTCTTATCTCATCTGTCTATTTGTTCGCGAACTTAGTCTCCTTACGTTATGCGGCGCACCCCTCGGCTGGTTGGGCGGGAGGTGGGTGGCATTTTGTCTGTGTCCGCGCGTTAACAAGCCCGTGATTGGTATCGTTGGGCCACTTGAATGTTCGTTAGTACATCTACTTCCAATAGAATCCGAACAGACACAGGGACGGATAGCATGACGGACATTGCACAAAACCAATATACACTTATCATTTCATGAACGAGTATAAAAAGATAGATCAATCGCCTATTTTCGGCAATTCAATAACTACAAACCGTTACGATAAAATGACCGTTGGTAAGGTTAAACAGTTGGTGCTTGATTATTTCAATCATTAAAATATCACCATGTACATCGTCGAATTCAAAGAAATTATGCTTCAATCTGAAGAAAAACTGCTACACCATGGCATACAAAAGATGACCCAATTATTTCAAGATAATCATTATTTTCCAAAAAGCCAACTGTTTTTCCAAAACATAATAAATAAGTGTAATGTGTGCACTCTAGCCAAAACAGAGGATAGAGACACAAAAATACCTTTAACAAGTAAGAACGGTGCAGTCGGACGTAACCGAATGCGTAATACTCGTTCACAGTACACAGAAATCATTGTTATTTTGGAAAAATATAGAATTTTTATATTTCGTAGGGCCGCGGGTGAGTGTGATCCACATTTTTCCGCTCGATTTTAAGAGAAGGTCACCCAAACACTGTCTGCTCCAAAATTGTGGGAGATATAGCTCTTCGCGAGTTGCGGGGACGGGAGAGAAAAGGAGGAGGAGGCCGTAGCCGGGAATTTCTTACTGAGCTTCAAAAGATGTGATCAGTCATCTACGTTTAAAATTTGGTGACTCTAGCTTCAAAATTGTAGGAGATATAGGCTTTCGCACTTTGCGGGGGCGGGAGAGTGGGCGTGGACGGTAAATTGTACCCTTATTTAAAGGAGCTGGCCACTAATTTACCTTAAAAAATTTGGTGACTCTAGCTCTAAAACTTTGGAAGATATAGCCATTTCCGATATTTTAGGGCGGGGTGTTTGGGGGTGTTCGAGTGGCGTGGCCGAGATATCAAGGTCTCTTTTGAGGAGGTCGCCAGCAATCTACATACCAAGTTTGGTGTCTCTAGCTTTAAAATTGTGTAAATTATACACATGTTACCGTTTTGAGCTTGTAAATATATCGATTTTAGCGATTACGGAGGCGGTAGGGGGCGTGACCGGAACATTCTTTCTGTGATGTTTGGGGGACCGTACCAGTAATATATATTGGTGACCTTAGCTGTAAAACTGTGGGAGATATAACCACTTCCGATTTTCTAAGGCGGGGGCGCTGGGGGGCGTTCTAGTGGGCGAGGAGATCACCAGCAGTCTTGGTGAATATAACATTAAATATTGTGGACAATATTTAACTTTAATCGATTTGCGATTTGAGGTGTATCGACATGTTATTGATTTGCCAGCCTCCCAGTGGGCGTGGCACAAAAATCTTAGTACTTTGTCTGAAACAGATAACTACAAATACATATTCCACGTTTCAAGTCTTTATCTTCAATAGCGTTCATACGGACAGACGGCCGGACAGCATGACGTACATTGCACAAAACCAATATACTAGTTTTACTTCGTGAACGACTATAAACATTTCAGAAAGGAAAATTGGAAAACGCTTTTGAAGCAAACAAAAATGTAGAACAGGCAGATTCTGATCATTTACTTACTCCTACAAAACACAGTTTACGAAACAAAAACAAAAGAAGAGTGCAATAATGATGTTTCTTCTGTTAATCACAATAGGTCACACTAAACACATACAAATAAACAACATCGATTCCAATCAAGTAAACCAATTCTCTTTCAAGTAAACCAAGTCAAATGCCTATAAGCATCCATGCCTAAAAAGACAGAAATTGCCACTATAACTGAGTAATTCATTAATAGAATACGCAATAACATTGACTCGCTCCGGATAATATTTGTGTACAATAAATTGCTTAAAGAACTAAATGCAATAACTCGAAACTAAAATAGACAGAAACAAGGAATGTTTCTCATAGTTGGTTCAGGACACAAGTATCTTTTAGCACCTTCGGCGGAAGCGGCAGAGTGGATATACGGGATCGGATCGGAGAGACAGTTGCACAAAGTTCGATTAGATTTCATAAGTTAAATGACGTAATACGTTTGGTGAAAGATGGAACCCAAAAAATTAAACATTAAGGAAACAATCGCAATAGCACTGATACACTCACATGACATACTATTAATTAAAACATCCACTTCTATAATTCGTAAAGATAACCAAATACTAATTATAACTATACATTTATTTACAAAATTAAAATAGTCCCCTATCCCGACCCTAGTGGTTATCAGATGGATTACGCAGTTACTCAGTCTTACTTTGAAAGTGAGAACAAAATATATATTTAAACAAGTGAGAAGGATCCCGTTGGGAGCACCCGACTGAGGGATACCCAGAACCCTGTGTTTTTATACATTTCAGTCCTCTTGCATTCATATACACATGCATAGAATCACACATACACACACACACATGTAAATACAGGCTGTACACAGTGAACTGCTGCTGCGCTTGGCCCCTACTTTGGAAATTAAATTGGTGTAACTTCTGAACTAATAGTATGATCTCAATGTAAATTGCAGGGCTTAACAAGAGCATTAAAATCTATGCAGAAACTAAAGCCGTAGTATTTGAATATCATGTTTTTCACATATTTGCATATATGGGGGGAAATATTTCTTACCTGCGTATGCTTCACGCGAACACTTTGAATGCAATTTGGTGGAGCCAGTTCTCATGATTTTTAAGATATGCTAAAAAAAACCGAGTCAAAAAAACGATAATTATCGATATTAAGAAAACGAGAAGAGTTATCGGTGATTTGAAATAAACTTGATCTGCGTATGGTGTACACGAACTTAAAAAGTATAAGTTTAGCTTTAAAGCTTCTGTAGTCTCTACAATTGACGCGTTTATTCAGACAGACAGACGGGCAGGGCTAAATCAACTCAGCCAGTGATGTTGACCAAGAATATATATACTTTATCGGGTCGGAGACGCCTCATTCTGCCTACATACAGTTACACAAAACCATTATACCCTGATTTACCCATTTTCAATGTGTTCAGGGTATACAAAATTAGGAAATAAACAATGAATGCCACTTATCCAAATATGCAAATTAAGAAATGGGATAAAATCCATTGCCCACATTGTACCAAACAGTCCCAGCCTAAGCATAGGCTTCTATTAATGTCGCGAACTTATGCAGTCAAACAATAACCAGTTAGGCGCTTCTCGCTCGATGTAAACAAATAGCTGTAAGCATATGCATAGAGTCACATAAGCAAGATAAATATTCAGATACCATTTGCACTTAAGATTTTTTGCGCACCAAAAGAAGCGCTTTTCGCTCAATTGTTATAAACAAATAACCAATAAATATAAACAAATAACCGTAAATTTAGTCTAAAGCTGAACTTCAAATAAAGCACCACGAACAGAAACAACTGGAGTTGTTATTGAAAACCATTATTTCAGTGTTGACCTCAGTGATAATATCATGGGCCATTTATTGGACTCTAAAGAACAATTTCATTATATATATATTTATATCTAATATAAAATAATAATTTATTTTAATTCGCGGCCTTTAATCTCTTCTTTTATTTTTCCGCGTGAATCCCGACACTATGCGCAGAATACCAAAAACTGACCGGGAGGCGCAGGTATATAACGTACGACAGGAGTCTCGAAATACAGCAAAAACGATACAAACTCAAAGTCATCACTAAGGACGCGGAATGGTTAATGCAAGGCATTGTTAATGGAATGTGTAAGTAATAATGGTCTAAACCCTATGTCGTCTAGTTCCAACCGAGAAATTTAATTGGCTTATCAATTCAGCGGAATGGATTTCGCCAGTAATTAACTTATTGAATAAGATTACACTAAGATAATTATCCGATTTTTTAAAGAGCACGAGATTTATTAACGAAAGCTTACTGGAATATGGTGGTAAACAGGCATTAGGGTCCAAGTTTAATCCACCGCCGTAATTGGTCTTGATGAAATGAGTATTGAGGGGACCAAACGCATGACCCGAACTCAAGAATAAAAAGAACAAGAAGTATAAAAAGTGTATTTGTCATGTATGGCTCATCAAAGTCCTTTGACTATTGTTTGATGAAACCAAGAACAGTCATAGCCTTATTAATTATGATCCTAAGTTTGTGATCGAAAATGAAAACTAGCTCGTTAATAACGGTATCGGTATTATTTACCCGTTGAAGGTGTATGAAACGGAAATATTTGAGGAGTATTTCTGTGAATCATTATCTTGCAATTAGAATAATTCAGATTTGGTAGGCTATCTTGACACCAGGACTCAAAGGCGTCAAGATCGGCTTGTAAAAGATTGCTAGAAACAATTTTCTTGTGTGCAAGGTACAATTCAAAGCTTCGGCATACATTAACACTCAACAGTGTGAACTTACGGAGGGAAGGTCATTGATAAAGAGAATAAGGAGAAGCGGGCCAAGATGGCTACCCTGGGGAACCCCAGATGTCACCCTGATACGGTAAGAATATGTATTTCTAAAAAAACATTTTGGTTTTTATTTCTCAAATACTCTGAAATCCAGTTAATACGATTTACAGGGAAGCCGAGTAAGTATAACTATCGTAAGTCCGCATCCTGTTTTTAAATCCATCCATTACTAGGAGAGGGAGCTCTAGAAGGTTAGTGGTTACGGATCTACGCTTCATAAATGCATGCTGGAAACGTAAAATAATAGAACTGCATAAATGTTGCATGCTCTCAAATTCTTTTTAAATATTTGAAAATACCTCTATAGTTTTTGACGGCAGAAGAACGATTCTTTCTAAATAGCAGGAAAAGATGAATTATCAACAGACAAATTAGAGTTTTAAAATAGGTTTTAAAGGAGTTTTGCACAGTACCCAAGTACACAGGCAGGAACATCATCAGGACCAGGTGAAGACACTGGTTTAATTGTGTTAAGGTCGCAAAATAGCGAACTTTTAGTAATTATTTATTAATTAGTAATTTAATTTGACGACTATAACTAATGTGTATAATGCTGATTATTCATAGAAAATGTGGAATGTGTAGATTGAAAAAATGTTGGAAGCAGATGGGCGATGCCACGATCTGTGTTCGCACTTACGTTTTAAAACATTACAGTGCAATTCAAAATAGACAGTTTTCGCTTAGAATTTACAAATCTAGAAATGTGCCGCTTTTACATATGCGTTATGATAATATACCTCACCTTAACATTTCTTAATTTATATATGTATGTACAAATGTACAGTTGGGACCAGTCGGTATGCTTAAACCAATCATTAAGCTTATCAAAATCAGCATTTCGAAAATAACGAATACGGTTGGTTTCGGTACCGTAATAGGCACAGGAAATCAATGACGTAGGATGAAAAGGCTCGTCAGGTCTTAATATCGGGTCAATTCTCAATTCAGAACAAATTGTCAAAGGGGCTCCGCCAGAACGAGGACGGCTGCAACACATTTTAATATAAATTTGGGATAGGTCGCGGTCGGCGCAAGAAAACTAGAAACATAAAACGTTTTTCGGCAGCCAAAGTCAACGTAGTGCATATATAATATATTTCAGTGGCGTAGGCAGGAATTTTCTTGGGGGTAAGGGGTTTCAAAAAATTTCTTTTAATATGAGGATATTTCAAGATTGCGATATTCTTTTGACAAACTTACAAATATTTATTTAAAATATTTATTTAGATGAGTTGCCTAAGTCCTCAAACATTTGGGCAACTGCACAACAATGCTCTGGGATCGAATCACAGGCTCAACGTATGGATATAGTTTTTGTCTCAGCTGAGGGAGTGTGCCAATTAAGAATAGTTCGGTTGATGGACTATAACTATATCCTATGCTTTGAGTTATAATTACATACTTTAAATACATATACATTCCTTACTGTCTACTTTTTCAAAAATTTAAATTAAAAGTATATTCATTAATGCATACCCATCATTTCTTTAAATTTCTTATGCTTCAATTTACTAAGATTTTTAGTTAGAACATCACATTCTTAACCATTTCCCATACATGATGATATTTTATGTCTTTGTGTATGCTTCGCGCATGAAGCTTTGAGTGTTTAGCCAAGCATTGCACACTTGATTGTCGCTAAACACTTCCATTACATGCCCATCAGTAGTAGGGAACTGTATGTTCTGTGACAGGAAGTAGCTGTCACTTTTATTACCCTGGGTGAATAATTAATGATTTATAACCCTACGTGACCCTCGATGTGCAGGTACGTGACCCTAATTAATATGTAGGTTCCTGACCCTTTTTGTGGTGGGAGTGAGGGGAGCGATCATTTAATGGCGCTACGTGATTCTTTTTGCGGGGGTGGGGGTGAGGGAACCGATCGTTTTATGGGCGCAAGTGACCCTTAATTAATGATTTATAACCCTACGTGACCCTCGATGTGCAGGTACGTGACCCTAATTAATATGTAGGTTCCTGACCCTTTTTGTGGTGGGGGTGAGGGGGGCGATCATTTAATGGCGCTACGTGATTCTTTTTTGCGGGGGTGGGGTGAGGGGGGGGGAACCGATCGTTTTATGGGCGCAAGTGACCCTTTTGAGGGAGAGGGGGTGAGGGGACC